>ONZH01031077.1:0-54146 GCA_900303285.1 Rhinella marina
TCCACATAATTTTGAAGAGGTTCACCTCTTGCCTCCACATAATTTTGAAGAGGTCTCACTCTTGGGCCTCCACATAATTTTTAAAGGTCTCACCTCTTGGGCCCACATAATTTTTAAGAGGTCTCACTGAGGTCTACAAAATGTTTAAGAGGTCTCACCTCTTGGGCCTCACAAAATGTTTAAGCGGTCTCACCTCTTGGGCCTCCACATAATTTTAAGAGGTCTCACCCTTTTGGCTCCACAAATGTTTAAGAGGTCTCACCTCTTTAGCCTCCACACAATTTTTAAGACGTCTCACCTCTTGGGCCTCCACAAAATTTTCCATGAGCCTCTGGCCAGCCCACGGCCTCTTCCTGCCTTTTGCGGTCCTACGCATCCCTCAACATCCCCACTGCTTTACCTGCTAGACATGACACTGGGCCAGTCGGGTGACTGACATCTCAAGTGCCAACAATTGGGCATTTTAAGGCTTCTGCATGTGTTTGAGTTGTTTTTACATTTTAAAGAAGACATGTCTGACCACATCTCACACACACACACAATGACAATTAGGGGTGGGTCTATTTGCTTTCCCCTTGCCTATGCCATCTATGGTTGTCATAGGCAACGTGATTTTAAGGGGTGCAGAATTTTATCTTCTTTTTTGTCTAGTTTGGCTTGGGGTCCATGGCAATGTTGAGGAAAGAAGGTTTCCTTGTATGGTCTCACTTTACAGAGAGGTTATATTGTGTTTGGAGTGTATTGTTGAGAGGCTGTGATAGTGGCGTAATAGTGCGACTTGGGCGCGTTATATGCACCCAGACATGCTTCCCCTGCTGTCCCAGTTGCATTCCAGCAGTGTTGGCATCCTTTTCTGAGGTTCCAGGGTGGACTTGGTGACCTCCAAGTGGTCGAATTGAGATTTCAAGTGCGAGCATTTTTTTCCCCATAGACTTTAATGGGATTCGATATTCGGTCGAATAGTCGAATTTCGCGGTCTATTCGAATCGAATTTCGAACTTTCGAATATTTCACTACTCGCTCATCTCTAATTACTAGCCCTGCACTGGCCCTGCATTAGCCCTGATATTTGTATTATGGATGCCCAGAACAATTACACCACAATTTGAAGACAACAGTTCTCTGTGTTTCAGATCTTCACATACAGTGCTTCTGCTCGTCTCAGCAGTCGCAGCACAACTGATGCGTCACAGGCTTACCGAGCCTATGGGCCAATCAGAGCAAGCCCTTCCCACTAGGTCAGGTGACCGCTTTCTTCCCAAGCTTTTACTGATACCTAGCATTTGTGTACAATTCATCGGACAAGTACGTAGCGTATGCATACAAAGGTTTAAGAACATTTAAGATTTAAACGGAGTGAATCTGAAAAAATCGTATTGAATCTACGAAGTGGCGAATAGATTCGCTCATCTCTAGTTCCAAGCAGGGAGCATGTGTTAGTTCCCCCAGGGCAGCCAGGATGTTGCATCCATTGTCACTGACCACCTTGCCCAGTTGGAGTCGATGGGGTGATAGCCACGGAATGTTTGCTGCTCGATGTACAGTACTTTAGCAACAGCTTGCAGGTGTGGCTACTCTTGCCCATGCCGATCAGCTCCAAAATGGTCTGGCAACACTTGACTTGACACATGTGATAGGGGTAGTGTGAGCGATGCTTTGCCCTGCTGCTGTTGTGAATGAGCGAGCGTCCATGGAAGAGGAAGCAGTAGAGGAGGCAGATAAGTGTCTGGTGTGGGAGCTAGGCTGACACAATCATGTGGGAATCAAAAGGACCTGGCCTCATTGTCGGGGTGCTGCCTTGTTGCTGCAACAAAAAACATTGACCCAGTGGGCCGTGAAGAACATGTACTGTCCCAGCCCGTAAGAGCTGCTCCAGGTGTCCACCGTGGCGTAAACCTTGCAGCACAGCGAGAATTGCATGGAGCATCCCACTTTGTGAGCCATGTGAGAGTTCAATGCAGGGATGGATTTTTGGGAGAAGTAATGGTGGCTAGATATCTTCCAGCGAGGCAGCAGACTCAACTAAATGGTACACCAGTAACTGCCAGCAACATGGCCAGGGAATTAAGGTAATTAAGCTTGTACACCAGCGGATTGCTTGGCGTTTACAGTTGTTTCCTGGCCATGCATTCCGTTATTGATGGCTGATGGTGGAGCAGAAGAGGAGTCTGAATGGGAGAAGAGGAAAGGGATGATGATAATGTGAAAAACACCGTACTGCCCATGGATGCAGCCTGGCTGCCACAAGGGGACTGGAATAAGGAAGGGACTCCTGTTGCAGTAGCTGGCTGCAACCTCTCAAGCACTGGAGGCAACTCCTGACCATAGATGCCGTAGAGTCAATAAGTCCTTTTAGACAGGTTATCTTTACTGGGCTTTCTTTACACCTCCTTTTCTACATCTGGTTTGCTTCTGTAGAGGTTCTGAGCCTGTCCTGGATGGATCCAGGTCCAGGACTGGTAGGTGTTTGTCAGCACTTCATCTTTACTTTTGCTCTCTTTGTTGTGTCTTTGCTGTGTCTCCATGACACTCACTATACTGACCAACAGTTAGAATGTTCTAACTCATCCTCTCTATATGCTTTAGATAGAGGGTGACCTCAGCCCCGTCAAGTGGTGCCTGTGAATATGGTCTATTAATACAATGTGCAAATACATGCAATGTGCATATTTAAGCAAAGCACATTTTTAACTCTTCGTTTCCACTTTGCTGTGTACACCAACTCTGGAGCAGGACACTGCACCAGTATGTATAATGCTCCCCACCTTAGTACCACTACATATAATACACCTTCCCATAGTGCCAGTATATATAATGCTCTCTCTCATAGTGCTAGTATGTATAATACTCCCCTCCTAATGATCTAGTATTAAATGCTCCCCGTTCCTCATTGTAGTGCCAGTATATGTAATGCTCCTCTACCCCCCGCCCCCAGTAGTGTCAGTATATAATGCTGACTCCCGGCATACTCACTTTTTCCTTGCTATTTGTGGCCCAAGTGTTCATCCAGCCAGGGGCGGTCTTGGCATTTCTGGGGCCCTAAGCGAAGTTATGTCCGCCCCCCCCCCCATGGCCGCGTCACGCCCTGATGACACGCCCTCTGACGACAGCCCCCAAATGACACGCCCCCCACATCAAAGACTTAACATAAAATACTGTCAAACAATTAACAATTAACTCACTGTAAACAATGAGAATGTGTTTTTTCCACTATCTGTTTTTCACACACTTGTTTTATATCAGTGTTTTTCACACACGTTGTCTTATATATGTGTTTTTACACACTTGTCTTATACCAGTGTTTTTTCACACACTTGTGGAATCGGACCCTCCTATCTGTTTTTCACACACAGTTGTCGTATATGATTCTCCTATCTGTTTTCACACCACTTGTCGTATATGATTCTCCTATCTGTTTTCACACACTTGTCATATATGATTCTCCTATCTGTTTTTCACACACTTTGTCGTATATGATTCTCCTATCTGTTTTTCACACACTTGTGGTATCTGACTCTCCTGTTTTTCACACACTTGTCATATATGATTCTCCTGTTTGCCTCTGTGTCTCCTGTTTTATTTCTCTCTGTCCCTTCTCTATCACTATTCACTATATATTACAGTCAAGTCAACTACCCTGAGCTGGCTGTCTTTGTCACTGATGATCCAGCAGCTGCAGCTGCAGCCTGCAGCAGCACTACTACTCCCAGTCCTCCTGGCTCCTGACTCTCTCTACTACAGTGCTGTGCTATATAATATTAAAACCAGATTCACACACAGCAGCAGCACAGCTCCCTAGCTCCTAACTACCTGGTCTACACTAGACTAACATGGAGGATGCCCTCCTCGCGCTTTTTTACTAAAATTACGTCAGCAGCACGTCCCAGCTCTTCATTGGCTGAGCTGGGGCACGTGCTGCTGATCATCACTTACTGGAGGGGGTGGTGAAGGTTGCCCACAGCCTATGGCGTGTCCCAGACTCCCAGCTCTCTATTGGCTGGTCTGGGACACGTGCTGGGACTAGAGATGAGCGAGCATGCTCGGCCGAGCATGCTTGGGTGGAATTTGCGTGCGCTTTTTCAAATCTGCATGCTAATTCATACGCATCTTTTAGTATGTACACTAATGCGTACGCATTTTATAAATTAGTACACATTAGCTGATGACAGCTGGGCGGGCGGTCTTGGGCACCGGCACGAGAGCGGAGCGTGGGGGCCCCCTTGGACGTCGGGGGCCCTACGCAAATGTATAGGATGCGTGGTGCCCAAGACCGCCCCTGCATCCAGCAGACACTATCCAGTTTTCAGTAGCAAAGCTTCCCCAGTTAGGCAACTAGATTTACTTGAACAGAAAAAGGAGACATAGTGCAGACCGCCAGGTTAGTTTTAAAAATGGACCTTTTTAGTCCTCATACACACAAAAGAATGTTAAAATAGCATATCTAAAATCACATGTGCAATAACACTGACCAAAATGTCCATTTTTTTTGGGGGGGGGGTTATAAATTTATATCGTAGATCTAAAAGTTAGCTTTTCATTTTGGTTTCTGTTAAAATGTCCGTTTGTGTTTGCAGGTGCTGCATAGTTGTATTATGGCAGAGGTGTACATCATATGAGGCAACCAGAATTTAGGCCCCATGAAACAAGAAGGACCTCAGGCAGTATGCAGACAGGTACCACAGGGGGCCACAGTGAGCACCTTTGATTATTTTATGCTTGTGTTTGATTTCCAGACCTCCTGCTCAGATTCTCTGCCTAAGGATATTCTCTGGAAAGGATCAAAGTCGCTTTACTGACAGTCCATTTCAGATGACAGGATATTTTCTGTCGCTACTCTCTCACTGGCTATTGGCTATGGTACAGTCAGTATAAGATGTGCATTAAGCACTGACAATGAATTTCTGGTAAAGAAGGCCAAGATCCCAACCACAGTTTTTTTTCTGTCTTCTACAAACCAAAAGTGTTCCAACACCGTATAAGTGTATTTATACCAAGTTCAAGACAATCTCAAGGGGGCAATTATATTTGTCAGCTCAAGTAACACAAGGATGATTTACCTAAAGATTTCAGAGGAATGCACATTTCTTAGAAGTCTTGTCTACTTTCCAAATGAAAAAAAAATGATTTAGAAAGTAAGGAACTAGTTATTTTTGGAGAAACATACTGTAGGTATCCTTAGAGGATTCGTAGGGCATGAAGTGGATACACGTATAACAAAGGAAACTCGTAAGCAGTAATTAAAAGAAAAGGTCATTTTGTAGAATTGAGGCTGACTAACTTTTGCAGACATCACAGCAGCAGACTGCTTTTCAGTGATGAATAGGTTAATTCCTCTGAGGCCATAGAAAAGCTTACCACAGTTTGATGCCTGAGGCAGTGTCTGAGCCGGGAAATAAAACTTCATTTATAGTGAAAAGTTAGATTAAGGTGTCATGCACATGAGAGAGCCATGTACATGGAGCCAGCACGGTGGAACATACGTAGGATGGTTCTTCTAGGCGAGAGTACATTTATACTACTGTATTACATGGAGCATGCAATGACATGGTATCCAAATGAAAAAAAACTACCTTATGAATTCAAAGGCATTCAGAAGTACATTAGGGACCAATAGGTAGACTAAAAGGGGTTGTCTCATCTCATGCAATGGGGGCATGTCGCTAGGATATGCTCCCATTGTCTGATAGGCAGGCTTGGACTGTCCCACAGGGGTACAGGTGAATCCCTGGTGGGTCCCTGAGCAAGGTGGGCGCCTAGTCTCCTGCCCCCCTGCACAAGTGGCACATAACACAGTAGACATACAGCACTACATACATAAATTCAATGTACAGCACCTCTACCTCTACCAGCCTATGTTCATATAAAAAACTTGATAGATTATTAAAGAAACTCCCCGGTTTATTATTATAGACATGATCAGAGCTGAGGTGACTTCTAGGTATATAGGAAAGCTAGCCAGTATCCTTTTTTCTTCCGGACCTACCTTCTCTGTGCAGGGACCCCCATATCCAATCATCTGGTAGCATCTTGCTGCTGTGTGAGCAGATAATATTTGAATGTATCCATACAATGGGCCCCCAAAATAAATTTTACTGGTGGGACCTAGACACTAGGCAGTCCGACACTGCTGATAGGTGCAGATCTACTGGGACCTGCACCTATATCGAGAAGGGAGCCGGAAAGTGTTGGAGGGTGCACTGCGCTCCCATTCACTTCTATGGGAAGAGCGCTTGCTGGTACTTTGTAGGGCCCCGTTCCCGATATGGGTGCGGATCCCAGCGGTGGGACCCACACGTATAAGACAATGGGGACATATCCTAGCTGAGATAAAACAAGGGTTATCCAGGTTACTAACATTAACAGCCTATCTTCAGAATGGTTTATCAATATCAGATGGGTAGGGGTCCAACAGCAGGCACTCCCACCGATCTGATGTCTTGAGTTGCGGCAGCACCAACATTGTACGGAGTGGAGGCAGAAGCCTCTGTATGCTGTATAGTTTCACAAATTCCATTTGTGACTAATTACTTTGCCACAAAGCACAATCCTTTGTATGTAGTGGGTGCAACAACAGGAAAATTTTGTTTGGCTTTGATTCACTGAACACTAGTAGTTGGGTTGCCTGTGATGTTAAGTTTTAAGGGTGGGTGCAAGGCAGACCATATAGAGTGCAATGGCCTGCATATCGAGTAAGAAACCCAGGCCAGTGGTGGAAAATTAAACTCCTCTTCTTTACTGTAGCGCAAAAATAGGAGTTGTAGTACATCATGTAGTACATTATAGCAAAATACACTGTACACAGTGCAATTCTCTCCAGAATAGCTACGTATGGATTTAGGATGGGAGTTATGGCTTTTTTAAACACTATCTTACTAAAGTCCCTCTCAATAGCATCTATGGCTGTCAATAGTATAATGGCAATAGTGGCTATAGTGCCCAGTGTGGGATACAGGGTCTTGAAGGCATGTCTTTCCAGGACATGTCCAAGTGTGAAGGGTGTCTTAACGGTGTTCCTCACTGTACAAAGGTCTGAATGGCTATAGTAGTAGGTTACCTTTCTGACTCCTACATTTGGCCATGTAGATTCTAAGTTCTCCTTTATCTTCCTTTCTTTTTCTCCTTCTCTTTCTGTTGCAGGGATCTGTTAGGCTCTGTGCTTTATTGGGCCTGAGAGAGGGTAGCAAAGGTCATAGCTTCCTTTCTCTAACAAACGCTCCCTACACACTGACACTGAGCTGGGGGGATCTTCCTGGATCCCGACACGACCTCCTGCAAGGGGCTGAGCCAAGATTGTCAAACCTGGCTGTGCCATCTATACACAGCTATACTGGGTATAATACATAACATAACAATACAAGGCTTAACATTACATTATATAACATTAAATAACAAACCATTTGCAAATATCCCCTGCACTGGGGCACTGCAGGTGCCGGGTGTCGGACTCCCATCAATCTGATATTGATGAACAGTTCTGAGAACAGCTCAATACCTGTAGCCCAGAGAACCCCCTTAAGTGACATGCATATGTGCTACATGCATCCAAAACTTTCAAGTCTATATATTATAGTATAAGTGTCCAGACAACAAAAATATAACTGATCATGATAACTATGAATCAATAACTGATAATGCAATAATGATTTAATAATCTATCTATTTGTCTATCTAATAGTAATTATTTTATCAGTGCAGATTAGCAAGTGTTACTCTTTAGTTGGTTTTGGTTGTGTTAGAGTTTTGCAAATGTCTCCTATTTTTCTCTTGTGTTATCAAATTGCAGGTTTTACTCTTCCTTAGCCAAACTCAGACAGCAAAACAGGTCATTGCAACCATCTTTTACAGTGGATAATCAATCACACCATGGACATGTTGTCTCTTGTGTCCAAATATGTGTTGTAGTTAGACTGGACTGCCGTCTGAAAGGACCATCAGTAAAGCCTGTTACATAAATTTCCTAAAAGGAATAGACAGTGTGGATCTCTTTATTTAATTCTCCTGTGACAGAAGAGGGAAAAAGTTAAACTTGTTAACCTTGAAAATTTGAAACCTGTAGGGGTTACAACATTGATACTGTATGTATGTTAAATATAATGGTAGAATAAACCCCTAAGGCTGAGTTCACATCACTGTGAAGAAGAGAGAGAGAGAAAAAAAAGACAGGATCCTCTAAAAAAATGGATCCTGTTGCATTAGTTACGCATAGGATTTCATAGGATACATGTTTTTTTATAGGATCCAGTAAAAAAAAACATATCCATACATATAACGCATCAGTTGTGTCATCTGTTTGAGCCATTTCCGTCTGAGATCCTTTTTTTTAAGATGGAATAAAAAGTACTGCATGCATGACTTTTTTCCCCGTCTAAAAAATGGATCTTAGACGGTAATGGCTCAAACAGATGACAACTGATGCAACAGGATCCGTTTTTTTTTCTCTCTCTTCTTCTGACAGATCAGAAGAACGGAAAGCTAAACGGTGATGTGAACTCAGCCTTACTAATATACTCTCATAGAATCCTTGTTGTGTTTGGTTAAGGCCACTGAAGCAATCCAGCAATGACAGCCACGTTTGCTCACTGCACACTAAAGTGCTGTCCTCTTTGGTGGCCAGAACGGTGGGAGCATGTATAACCACATATGCTCAGTATCTTTCTTCTTTATATATGCTGTCTTGAACAGCTCCAGGCAACGGCATTAGCCTAGGAGTTGTTCAAGAAAAGAAAAGCAGCTCCAGGCATGTGAAGGAATAAAGTATTACACATCCAGGATCTAGTTCCATTCCTCTAGGCATGTGATACCT
This sequence comes from Rhinella marina, assembly GCA_900303285.1. Taxonomy (NCBI): domain Eukaryota; kingdom Metazoa; phylum Chordata; class Amphibia; order Anura; family Bufonidae; genus Rhinella; species Rhinella marina. Next base: position 8,804 of record ONZH01031077.1, read on the forward strand.
ATTGATAGAGGCAGGAATTACATTATACCAACACCGCATGCCTGTCTCATCAGTCAAACCAAGAGCCACCGGCCCCTATAGTTCTGAAAGTGAGCCTAGTGACCAGCAGGCAAACCCTCAAAGGAGAGACAACCCCTTTCAGCTTATACTGTATATTAGAGAATTTCATATACAGCATATCTCTTGTCTTCTTCCATTTATAAATTTGCCACTGTTATGAGTTGGGGTAGAAATAATCCCATAACACAGCAGAGAAGCAACAGGAAACCTAATTATCTACTGTTCAATTGTAAAAAAACTACCATCAGAATGCAGTGTGCTGTTTATAGAAGCCTGCATCCTTTGAACAAAAGTTATCATGAGAATCTTGGGGCTGATGCTGGGCTGATGTGAAAACCACAGGGAATTTGTTTCATCTTTCCAAACATCCAATTTGTAAAGGAAATGAGTCCAATGATAAATATAAATTAGGGAATTGATGTATATGCAGTCCTCTCATGTATAATTATAGCAGAAAAAAAACATAGGGAGCTTCAGTTATCAATTGTAAAACAAATATTGCACTTAGAGTTGAAATGGTCACTAACTTTTCACACAAATATGCATAAATCAATATTACAAGTGACCACAAGAAACTTTGTAATATGTCTTATCTATGAGAAATAAAAATAAAATCAAGGGATTTTGCTGCTCTTCTGGAATCCACAAAAAAAAGTTAAGTCAGGTGCCATATCCTTCCTCCAATTCTCCTTCCTTATGTAGCCAAACACTGGTACTATGTCCTGGTGCATTGCAGCTCCACAGTTTTTTCACATGCAATCAACCTGTAATATTAGGAATCAAGGAGCAAAATAGTGAAACACCACATGCACTCAGGGCTAAAAGATGGATTTATTCTACTCACAAGAGTAGACTAAAACAAGGCATATCAAATATAAAACTCCAGTTTCCCAGGGTCTACCCGACCCAGGTTTCGTTCCTCCTTCTTCAGGGGCGTATATGAGAAATGACTAGTTCAGTTTTTTACCCCCCCCCATCCCATTGCTAATAATCCCATTGCTAATAATCCCATCCAAGGCTGAAGCAGATCCCCATGAGGATCATATTATACATGTCAATGCAAGTCTATAGGAGAGGGGGGGGAGGAGTGAGCTGGAGCACACAGAGACAAGAAGGCTGCTGGAGCTACATAGAGTGAGATATAAACTTCCTAAGTGCTTTATAGGTTAGTACCTCTCTGCAATGTCCTTCATGATGCTGATGTTGCTTCTGAATGAATATGAATAGGTTAGGAAGCAGATTTGTGCAGTGGGTGGGAGCTGGTCTCCACCCACCATCTCTGGGAGAACTGCAAACGAGAGATTCACTATGGATAGAGGAAAACTGCTAAAATGCTAAATGCAAGTCATATAGTGACCAGAACTAGTGTTATTCCTCATATACACTGATGCCAAAACCAGAAGCCAAACAAATGATAGTAGCTCTGGTTCCCCAAATACAATAAAAAAAAAATTCTAATTGAAACAAAAACAGATATAGGGAGAAGGGTAAAGCTTGCCATAGATGAGATGATTATTTTTAACTTTTATTTTTTTTTTATTCTATATTGTGCCCAGGAGACAAGTGAAGGCTATATTGAGTTTGTTTTTTTTTTTTTGTTTTTTTGACCAGTGGTAAAGCCCAGTCCTCAGCATGTTCTTACTTACTAGGGTCCTAGTGGAAAAAGCCCTGACCTAGTCAAAAATTGAGGGTGTGTTCACATCTGCTTTGTAGACTCCATTAGATCCCAATACCATTGAATTCTTTAGTAGCTAGGAGACAATAAACGTCACGGGCAACAAGATTCAACTATATAGGCATCCTGTTGTATCCTGTTCTATCAGTATTCATTTATTTTGCATTTAGAATGTATGCCTCATATGTATAGCAAAAATGTGAAGTGTGAAGATAGCCTACAAAAATGTTCCTTGTTTGTTGATGGTATTGGTAGACTCTTTACATTGACTTTATAATGACTATATATAGAACTGATGTAAGAATGATGTAAGAACTGTACGTGTGGGGCAAAGGGGGAAAACAATTAATTGTGATTACTTTCACACACAATATTTTTTTTTTAAAAAAAAACTGCCACTGCAGAAGTGGATCCAGCGGGAAGGAGAAGCATTATGTCTTGCTTTATATTTCATACTCTCTTTGAATCCATGCCTGGCTTTTCAAAAAAACACTACATGTGAAGGAAGAATATCCAGTTTTGTGTGCCTTATTCTAATGGCAGAAACATCTGAATGCTTATCAGATTGGAGGCATTTTACATATTTGGCTACTCTTAAATGTGGCTTAAAATTAGACATTAAAATATGGGACAGTTATCAGATACTAAAGACAAACATAAGGCAGATTTACTAATCTACTTGCCTGATTTTTAGACAATGTAAACATTTTCACAGTTACTGATGCTAGGTAATAAATTTGGTCAATCTTTAGACTGTCTAGTTAAAAGGGGTTCTCCAGGCCAGTATTGTACCTAAAAGGTCTCTTTCAGTTAACCTGTGGACTGAAGACATTTTGAGTAGTATTTAACCTTCTATCGCTTTGTCGATTCCTTGATGTTGCTAGGATCACGTGACCATCCAACTTTATGCTGGCTCTTCTGATGTAACAACCAGACATGCTCCTCTTTCTTCTGGATCACCTGCATATGTAGATGTAGCTAAACAGAAAGAAAGAGGAGCACAACTGGTCGTGACTTGAGAGGAACAGCACGCAGTCAGCACACAAGCGATTGTGGAATTGGTGGAACAAAGGATGGGTCGATACTGCTCAAAGTGTCTTCTGTCCACAGATTAGCCAGAGGAGCCATTTTAGGTACAGAGCATGAGAACCTTTTCAAAGGGAATCTGTCACATTATTTTCACCAGAATAACTAAAAGCACTGCCCCATAGAAGATTGCAAACACATTCCAAACACACCTGTGTGCACTTTGTGTCTTTATTCCATGTCCATAAAAAGTGCTTTTATTCTTCTGGAAAACAGGACCCACATGCATATTTGGGTGGTGTTTGCTGTTCCCTGTACCCAAAGCAAACCAGACTTAAGAAGGGGGAAGGGCTACTTTAGCTGCTCATACCTTGGGATCGGTAGCAGCTAGATATATGGGCCTTGTCTTGGTAGCAGTTAGAGATATGGGCCTGGTCTTGGTAGCAGTTAGAGATATGGGCCTGGTCTTGGTAGCAGTGAGAGATATGGGCCTGATCTTATTTGAAAGCTGTCATGTCAAGCTTTTAGACAATGCCAGAATTATGTCAATTACATCAATAGATATAACTAATAGAAATTGAGTCAGCATCAAATCAGTGAAACCTGTTCCTACTTTAACTTTCCAATGCATTCTCTGCAATCCCGATGTACTGTAAAAACCTTCTGTCCCCCAGTTATAGGTTATATCCATGTGACCGGTGTCCTGCAATAACCAATAAGCACTTTCATTACTCGTATGGAAAGCGTTCATTTGTTATTCTTTTTTTGACTAAGTCTGAAAGGACCTTAACGACTAGACACATAATTCTGATTTAATTGTATTGTGATTTAATTTATTTGTTATTTGTGATTTTGTGCCCATTGTGGTTTAATGGTTGTAGCTTTGTAACTTTATTTGTTGGGCTAACAAAATAATTTTTGCTAATTTTTTTTTTTTTTTTTTACGTGACACATAGGGCTTTTTTTTTTTTTTACATTGTTTTTGAACTATAGCTCCTCAACCTATGCTAAATGAACCCATAATAAATTGTAAAAATTTTTCTTGGTCATTTTAATATAAAATATGCATAGTTTGTTGTGAACAGGATTATGATGGCGATGATTTTGGTTGGCCTGGACATTTTAGTTTATTTGTATTTTATTATTTTTTATAATTTCTGTGTAATTATTTTTTTAAATAGACATTTGCCATATAATATTTCCCCCAAGAAGTCATTAAAATAACTCTTGGGGGCACTGACACTATTTCCATTGTGTTCCATCCAAAGGAGGATTGGTGCTTTGTACAAAGCAGTGCTGTTCAGTGTCTGCTAAGACCCTGAAGCTCTGCTCTGCTGTGTTCCCAAGACACCTTACAATCACATGATAAAGAAAGCAGCTACCTATTCACGACACAGTGCTCATTGAGCACTATGCACCTATGTGAGGATAAGGCAGAACCGTTACTGTCTTCTCTTCGTGTCCCCAACCTGCTCCTAATAGAGTACCAGAGCAGGACTTTATACCAACGCTGTGCTGCGCTCTGGTCCCACAGCTGATTTCAAACCGCAGCTCTATCGTCCACATACGGCCAGTAAGCTGCAGGTTGTACACCCGTATGCTGAAATAAGACTCTTGTCTTCAGCTACAAAGGTACGTCTAGTCTGATGCCTGTGTGTACGCTAGGATATCACTTTGCTGCTGTAACTCTATCACATTATGTTGGAATTTACAGTATAAGATAACATATACAGTATAAGATAACACATGTGGCAACTGTTTTGAACATGCTCTACCATATCAATTATTCTTCCACTTAAATTATGCTATAGCTTATTATTCACTAAATTGCATATAATGAGGTTTGATACTCTCTTTATTCGCTTTTTTTAAGAAAATGGCAAACTATTATATATCTCACTATATTTAACATTTTCTACAATGATAAAGTGCTCCACTATTGGAAAAGTTCTTCTTAGGAGGAGTGAGTTATATTCAGGTATTCACAGGGTCAGGAGTAGAAGAATAGCAATCTATCAGCAATTGTCAAACTGCACAGTGGAAATTCACTTTATTGCGTAGGCGTGAATCTGCAAGCTATCGGCTCATATTCACCTTTTTCCTCCATGTTCAACAATTAGTAGGTTTTTTACAAAATAATTTACAGTTGTGGGAAAATCTTGGTAGGATATTTCTGTTTGAGAAACTTTCAGGAAGATATACGACATTTGCCTTTATTGCTCATCATTGCTGCTTCTCGCATTCTCCACCTAGAGAAAAAATTCAGAGCCTCACAACGCAATGACTACTTGTACTGCAGAAGTCCATATAAGAATGGTCAGAATGGAGGCAGTGAAAGTTGTTATAGGATGTGTATGGTTATGTAATCCGGGCCCTCTGTGAGCACAGCACTACAGGGATTGAGTTTTTGTGCACATTTTCCAGAAGCTGCCAGCAGACAGTGCTTAATTTGAGCTATTGGTGCAGATCCTGCCCCCCTTCCTACTGCTCTTTCCTCTGCACTCTGCTCTCTCCTGGGGCTTCAGGTAGGAGGTAGGGAGCAATGAAGCAGAATGACAACACAGGACCAGCCAGGAGTAAAGAATCCATAAATCATTCCAGGCTGATCTGTGTATAAGAAGCAGACACTCCACTTAGAGTGAACCGTACACACACAGTCAGGAAACCAGGGACAGAGAGAATGACAGCAGTAAAAGTAATTGGGAAAAAAAGACATACGGAGTTATAACGTGCATCCAAGACATAGTTTATATTGGGGGAAGACGGAAGGATAAACAAGAAAGCTACCAACTGGCCGCTGTGCCTGAGATTACAAAAGCCAATCTCATATGTGTCACAATAAATTTCTGCCCCAGAAATTGTTCCAGATTTTTTTTTTCATAAAATCTGACTGCCTAGTAAAATCCTCTTGTTCTGGACATTTAACAGTCCTTACTGTTAGGGCTCATGCACATGAGCGTGTTCCGGCCGTGCCCGTGCTGAGGCCGCAAACTGCAGTCCGCAATGCACGGGCACTGACCGTGGGGCCACCGCATGTGGATCGCGGACCAATTCTCTTGAATGGGGTCCACAATCCGCATCCGAGAGTCCGCACCGCAAAAAAGTTTTTTTTGCAGACCCGCTGTATGCTCACGCTCGGACACTTGTGTGCATGAGCTCTTAATCTTATGTAAAATAAGAGAATGAATTAAATGAGTCTAAAGAAAAAACTGCATCAAAATCAGTAATATTATTAGTTTTATTCACAAAAAGAATATACAGTATATATATATATACAGTACAGACCAAAAGTTTGGACACCCCTTCTCATTCAAAGAGTTTTCTGTATTTTCATGACTATGAAAATTGTAGATTGACACTGAAGGCATCAAAACTATGAATTAAGACATGTGGAATTATATACTTAACAAAAAAGTGTGAAACAACTGTAAATGTGTTATATACTAGGTTCTTCAAAGTAGCCACCTTTTGCTTTGATTACTGCTTTGCACACTCTTGGCATTCTCTTGATGAGCTTCAAGAGGTAGTCACCTGAAATGGTTTTCACTTCACAGGTGTGCCCTGTCAGGTTTAATAAGTGGGATTTCTTGTTTTATAAATGGGGTTGGGACCATGAGTTGTGTTGGGCAGAAGTCAGGTGGATACACAGCTGATAGTCCTACTGAATAGACTGTTAGAATGTGTATTATGGCAAGAAAAAAGCAGCTAAGTAAAGAAAAACGAGTGGCCATCATTACTTTAAGAAATGAAGGTCAGTTAGTCCGAAAAATTGGGAAAACTTTGAAAGTGTTCCTAAGTGCAGTCGCAAAAACCATCCAGTGCTACAAAGAAACTGGCTTTCCCCAGGAAAGGAAGACCAAGAGTCACCTCTGCTGCGAAGGATAAGTTCATCCGAGTCACCAGCCTCAGAAATCGCAGGTTAACAGCAGCTCAGATTAGCGACCAGGTCAATGTCACACAGAGTTCTAGCAGCAGACACATCTCTACAACAACTGTTAAGAGGAGACTGTGTGCAGCAGGCCTTCATGGTAAAATAGCTGCTAGGAAACCACTGCTAAGTACAGGCAACAAGCAGAAGAGACTTGTTTGGGCTAAAGAACACAAGGAATGGACATTAGACCAGTGGAAATCTGTGTTTTGGTCTGATGAGTCCAAATTTGAGATCTTCAACCACCGTGTCTTTGTGCGACGCAGAAAAGGTGAACGGATGGACTCTACATGCCTGGTTCCCAACGTGAAGCATGGAGGAGGAGGTGTGATGGTGTGGGGGTGCTTTGCTGGTGACACTGTTGGGGATTTATTCAAAATTGAAGGCATACTGAACCAGCATGGCTACCACAGCATCTTGCAGTGGCATGCTATTCCATCCGGTTTGCGTTTAGTTGGACCATCATTTATTTATCAACAGGACAATGACCCCAAACACACCTCCAGGCTGTGTAAGGGCTATTTGACCAAGAAGGAAAGTGATGGGGTGCTACGCCAGATGACCTGGCCTCCACAGTCACCAGACCTGAACCCAATCGAGATGGTTTGGGGTGAGCTGGACCGCAGAGTGAAGGCAAAATGGCCAACAAGTGCTAAGCATCTCTGGGAACTCCTTCAAGACTGTTGGAATACCATTTCAGATGACTACCTCTTGAAGCTCATCAAGAGAATGCCAAGAGTGTGCAAAGCAGTAATCAAAGCAAAAGGTGGCTACTTTGAAGAACCTAGAATATAAGACATATTTTCAGTTGTTTCACACTTTTTTGTTAAGTATATAATTCCACATGTGTTAATTCATAGTTTTGATGCCTTCAGTGTGAATCTACAATTTTTATGGTCATGAAAATACAGAAAACTCTTTGAATGAGGTGTGTCCAAACTTTTGTTCTGTACTGTATGTATATATATATATATATATATATATATTTTTTTTTTTTTTTTTTTTTAATATTATAATTATTTATATTTGAACATTTGGTTTCTCTGCGTTTCTATTGTCAACTATCCAAAATTCCTATTAATGAATTGGATAAAAAGAGTGATTCCAGTAATAAATTTTTTTGTTAGGGAACAGTTGCATATGTACTCCTCCTAACATGAACATACCTGACCATGATCCAGCAGTGTCTATCTCTTTGCCCAGCAGCTACCACTCTGCTCAGTGCGGTGGTTTTTGGGAGAGATCAGAAACAGCACATACCCAGTCTCATGGCCGTTCCTGGAAGGTTGTCATGCCGGAAAGCCAAGCCATGACTGGTCGACCTATCAGAGAGATGGGGTATTGAGCTAGTAAGGGCTCTGGCTCATCTTCCATTCTAGGCACTGACTCTAGATGGATGCCTTTGATTTCATATATGTCCTGGCTCCTGTTCGTCTTACTATGCTTAGTGCTCATACCCTATTTCTGTTTAGATGTCCTCTGTGTACCGGCTTGGCTCCTGATTAACCTCTTGTCTTCTGAATTTGCTTCTACTTACCCACCTGTTTTTGACCGTAGCTACCTGACTACTTTTCTGTTTCTCTTTTGGTCATCTAGGTAGGTCTGATAGCTGTAAGTTTGCACCTGTCTTCTGTCACCAAGTCTAAAGACACAACCTGTATCTCTAGTGACCAAATTCATCTAGCCTCCTGGCTCCGGTGAACACTTAAGGGTACCTTTAGATTCTGCTAACTCTATTACGGGTAACTGCTTTGGAAGATTGTTAGCAGTTTTTTGAGTTGGCTGGCTGTGGAACCTACACCTAGCATTCTTTATTAAAGGAACCTTTCATCAACTTTATGCTGACCTCACTGAGCGAAAACCAGCATCATAATTATTGCAGCCTGGGCCTAGAAAAGAGTCACAACTGCCTGAGAAAAGTCATGGCTATTCATTAGCTCCTGTTTTATCTGCTCCCTGATGATTGACAGTTTTCTCCTATGGAGAAAACTAAGGAGAAGACTGTCAATCATCAGCAGGTGGCCAGTGAAAGCAGGAAATTATGAAAAAAACATGACTCTTCTCATTCAGCCATGACTCTTTCCCAGGCCTAGGCTGCAATGATTAATATGCTGGTTCTCATCAACCACTTACTTTTACTGTAGCTTATGAATAGCACACCTCTGAAATCAGTGTGTCTGTCACTACTTTATGCTGTCCCTGGTGAGCGTCTCATAATGTGGATGACAGGTCCCCTTGTACTCTAGTGCTCTTTCAGTAATGTTGGACAGTTCAAACAATCCTAAACTTACACTTCAGATCATATATTTCTTCACTACAGCAGAACACTCATGCTTCTCTGTCACCTTCCTGTTAGCCTTCAAACATCTTATAGATAATTATCCTTAAGGCTTCTTTCACACGACAGTATATTTTGCGGACTCCGATCCGCATTTTTTGCTGATAAAATGCGGACCCATTCTTTTCTACGGGTCCGCAAAAAATACTGACAGCACACTGTGTGCTGTCCGCATCCGTATGTCCGTTCCGTAGCCCACAAAAAAAAAAATAGAACATGTCCTATTCTTGTCCGTTTTGTGGACAAGGATAGGCATTGTTACAATGGATCCACAAAAAAACGGATGCCATACAGACAAAACACAAAACACAACGTTCGTGTGAAGGTAGCCTAACAAATATATTGTTTCTATGCTCTCTGGTTACCTCGTAAGACTCCACTTTACCATAATAAACAATTACTCACATCCAGCATATTCCTTGTCACTTTTCAATCTAGATTACACCCAGGACATTTAACCGAGAATGTTCCTTCTGCTCGATTTCTTTTGCCCTTCAAGATGTCATTCAAGGTTAGGTCCTTAGTTAGGTACTGTTTTGAATCTAGAACACCACACTTAGTAATCTCATCTCTTCATTCGGTCTTTAATACCATTTATGACCTCTGGATATCTGGCCAATGTTTCCAGTTAACAATTTACTAATGGAAGTCTGGGGGTAATTTCAATTAAACCTAGCTAGAATGCATGCATTATTTTCCTTCAATCACTTTCTAAACCTCCCCACCTGACATATCTCCAATGGCAAATGGTTCTATTGTTTCTACTCAACATGCTCTTTCTCGTGGGGTATTCTTTTTTCCTCATATTGACAGCAGTCACTAAGGGGCCTTAGGCAGGACTGCTGCCTTTTTATGGTGGCCCAGTATTTATAGCATCTCTGGCGTAGTCTGCTGGTGGATGTTATTATACCACTTAGGCTTCTTTCACACGACAGTATATTTTGCGGGCTCCGAGCCACATTTTTTGCTGATAAAATGCGGACCCATTCATTTCTATGGGGCTGCAAAAAATACTGACAGCACACTGTGTGCTGTCCGCATCCGTATGTCCGTTCCGTAGCCCGCAAAAAAAAAAAAAATAGAACATGTCCTATTCTTGTTCATTTTGCGGACAAGGATAGGCATTGTTACAATGGATCCTCAAAAAAAAGGATGATGTCCATATGGCATCCGCAATTTGCGGACCGCAAAACACAACGTTCGTGTGAAAGTAGCCTTACAGATAAATACATTGTATAGTATAAGCAATGCAAATCATTATAAAAGCAAATAAAAGATTGCCTATTAAAGTTATTGTAGAACTAGTAAATAGTAAAAAAAAAATGTTTTTAAATAAAAATTCCAAAATACATTTTTTCCATTGAAAGAAAAGTTTTTCAATTGAAAAAAATAGCTTAAATCAAATCCCCTCCATATATTTGGTATCCCTGTATTCATAATGATCTGCACTACACAATTATCACATAATTTATCCCACATGAAGAATGCCGTAAAAAAATGCCATAATTGCTGTGTTTTTGCAAAAAATAGTGTTATGTACCTCAAAATTATATCAATTAAAAGTACAATTTGTACAATTTATATAAATATTTTGTATCTCTGTAATTGTACTGACCCAGAGAATAAAGTTATGTTATTTATGCCAAAAAAAAATGAACGTTGCAAAATGTATCATGGAAAAACTGTTGCAATATTGCTGTTTTTTTCCCATTCTCCCAAAAAAGAGTAAGGCCCCATTCACACGACCGTATGAATAGGGCCGTATCTATCCGCAAAAATAGATGTGGCCCCATTCACCTCTATGGGGCCGGGAGCCGCGGCACGGAGCTAGCTCCGTGCCGTGGCTCTTTTGAAGCATGTCCTATACTTGTCCGTGAGCACGGACAAGTATAGGCATTTTCAATGGGGGCGTAAGGCGTGTGTTCCGAGCGCTGCGGAACACACGCCAGGCGGCCCCCGTATATTTGCGGGTCCGCAGTAATGCGGGCCCGCAAATATACGGTCGTGTGAATGGGGCCTTAATAAAAGTAAAATCATTAAGTTATTTGTTCCCGAATATGCTGTCATTAAAAAATACAACTTGCCCCATAAAAAGCTATATCAACGGAAAAATTAAGAAGTTATACTGTAGCTATTGAAATGCAATGATGAAAAAATGAAAAAAATTGTTTGGTCACTAAGGCCTAAAACAGGCTGGTCACTAAGGGTTAAAGCAACACAGCTTGGGAGAAGAATATGAAGATTTGAGAGAAATTTGGCTGTAAATATTCAATACTTAATGTGTGTCTTTTGTAAATATTTTACCCAACCAAACCAGAAGCAGATAAATGTCATCATTTGTAATAGGACATATTAATCGCATTTCTTCTCACCAGTTCAAACTTTGACTGTCCTACAGGGGACAGAGGCTATACAAGACGTCTCCATCCAGTAAGGCAAAACCATCTCCCTTTAGCGGCGTCTCTCCTCCAAGGATCTTTTTTTTATTATATTTCTCACAATACACAATCTTGCTAGTAACTCAAGGATTTATTTGTGTAGTTATCCAATATTTAATAAGGAAAGCTTCAATCCAGACACGTCCCATTACCAGGAGGAACTCAGTGTGATAGTCTATTCACACAAGAAATGGGTGCACTGTCAACAAAAATGTCAAATCACAAAACACATTTGTTGCTTACAAAATAGCAAAAATGCCTCTTTGTAAATTGCTGTGTCGTGCAATTTTATCCCAATCTGCCTGTATTTTAATACTGCTACATCTAATATAAAAAAAAGATCTAGAGGGTGCATGCATGTATGTCATCTGCCTGTCTACTTCTGCTATCTAACCTCTTTATCCCATTAGCCCAATTTAAATGCCCTTACTGTCTATATACTTCTATTTATTTCTGTCTAGTTTATATGTCAGGAAAACTGATCTAGCTGTCTGTTTTTTTCCTTCCCTCTACATATATCTGCCTACTTGTCAAATAATTTATCTCTCTTCACCTATTCATCATTTCTGAATTTTTCCTCTAAATTTATACGCTGTTGCTGTATGCTCTTATACTTTAACTGGCGTTCTCCCTGGTAGATTTCATATCAAGACATTACTCTTTGATTTATCAATGTGAAGCAGCTCATATACATGCCACGCCAACTCAATGGAGTTTTAAACATTGGATGGTACTATATAATAATAATCTTTTTTATATAGCGCAAACAAATTCTGCAGCGCTTTGCAATCAGGGAGTTCAAGTACAGAGTCATAAACAACATAGCAACAAACAAGTCAACAATTAAAACAAGAGGAATGATGGCTTTGCTCAGGAGAGCTTACAAAATGTGAGGATTTAGGGGTGGTACAAAAGGTAACAAGTGCTTCATTTATACAATGGTCCGGCCATCTTAAAACACAGTAGTTGAGAAGCTACAGTTGATAAAGCTGCATGAGCATCAGACGATATCTGTAGGACTTCTGAGTGCATGAGGTGTGGTGGATATCTAACGATGGATCAAGTTCAGCCATGAATGGATAAAAGTAGGATTAGGTGGATGTGATAGCCTAACCTAAATATACACTAGTAAATGAAAAGTATGAAGAACCTGCTAACAAAATTGGCCCCAGGAATTGATGTAAGGCGATTATGTGATGTTCTGATCCAGCAGCGACAAAATACTGATTTGCAAAGCATTCAACCACTTAACGGAATCCAATTTGGTTTCTATTGCGTGATTTCTTTTGTTTCTAGCAGTACATCTATTTTTCAATCACCTATATTAGGATGGAGTCATTTGTAGTTCTTATGGCTTTTTGCTGTTTTTTGACATACATTTCTATTGCATGTTTTTCAACGCAACGGCACCTCCAGCTGTTAGCTGAATGTCTATGTGAATTGTGAAACACAATACACATATGCATTTTTGATCAGGGCACTTTTTTCAAATGCAATGTGCTTGTTTGAATTCAGGATACATATTCTGTTTTTTTTTTCATTTTGTTTCATACCCTCTTTTATAAATAAAAACAAATGACTGAGAAAATGTGTGATTTGAAAAAAATTCCACGGAAAAGTGACATAAACAAAGGTTTGTGATAAGAAAAAAGCACAAATGTATGTGTGTAGCAGCCATTACAAAAGAAGCTATAACATTCGATGTCTTCAAGGTTATAGTTGAGAGCAACTTGCTTATGGCAGTTTGTAAGTTAAAAAATGTATAAATGCCGTAAAGATGTGAGATAAACATAACATACAAAACTCTGGTTTTCACAAAAAGTTTGTAAGGTTAAAGCAAACCTCTAGCTCTCCTGTTTCTATAAATCTCCAGTTTTTATAAATACCGGTAAATATATACCGGTATTTATAAAGAATTTAACAACTCTGGAAGATTTTTTCTTGTAACTCCTTGATCCTCCTAAAATTTATAAATAAATTGACAACTGGCTGTTATCATTCTCGCTGTCAAAGTGGTGTGTCTCTGCACAGTTTAATACTGTCAGCACTCATTGGACAGCACCAGACTGTGTAGGGCAGAGACCCCAACTGGTATCACCCAGTTGTCAATTATTTAAAAAAAAAATTTTTCAAAAACAATATGCTCCAACATTATTTCATACAGTTACCGTATATAGTTACCGTGCATCTTATAAAGCGAATACCAGTGAGCGCTTCCGTTATGCTCTAGTATGCATTAGGTGCCGGGAGCGGGGAAGTAGCGATGCAAGCGCTTGCGATACTTACCTTCCATGGTCTTCTTGCTAGGGCCGGCGCTACACTGTCCTGACCCCGTGCAGCCTCAGGACGTAGTGCGGAGAAGATAGGGGAGCGAGACTTCTATAGACACCGCCGAACCCTAAGGCTGAGCCACGGCACAGGAGAGGTAAGAGAAGTTTTTTATTTTAGTCAGAAGGGGGACTGAAAGGACTGATGGGGGTCTGAAAGGGCTGATGGGGGTCTGAAAGGGCTGATTTGAGGTCTGATGGTGGTCTGATGGGGGTCTGAAAGGGCTTATCTGAGGTCTGATGGGGGTCTGACATGGAGGGATGATGGGGTTCTGATATGGAGGGCTTTATGGGGGGTCTGATATGAGGATCTGATATTTTTTTCTTATTTTCTACTCTACTCTAACTACTCTAAAATCTGGGGTGCGTCTTATCATCGGGTGCATCTTATAAAGCAAAAATACGTTCTTTATTTATTACAGTGGAGAAGTCCTCTGCCTAGTTATTACAAATTTTATTTGGTAGTTTATGACTTTTTCCTGTTCCTGAGAAAGCTGCGTGATTTGTCCCTCATGTTTCTTAGAGTAACTGCACACAAGGCAGATTATGTATGGTTTTTCTGCACTGATTTTGATGCAAAAACCCACAGCGTAATACAGTACCAGTCAAGTGAATGAGATTTGACAAATCTCACGTTAATTTTGATTTTCTGTTCTATGAGGAAATTGACCCGTTGTGCAGAATTTAAAATCCGCAGCATGACAATTGTGTATGATTCCGCTCCTTATGTAGTGGTTTTCCCAATAGATTTCAATAGGGTTGTTTACTAGAGATGAGCGAGCACTAAAATGCTCGGGTGCTTGTTATTCAAATCGAATTATTCCCGATGCTCGGGTGCTCGTTTCGAATAATGAACCCCATTGAAGTCAATGGGAGACTCGAGCATTTTTTGCAAGGGACCGGGGCTCTGCATAGGGAAGGTTGCATGAAAACCTGGAAACCTCAGAAAATGATGGAAACACCACGGAAATGGACAGGAAACAGCAGGGGCAGCATGCATGGATGCCTCTGAGGCTGCCTAATCGTATCATTATGCCAAATTCTGGGCAACAGCCTGGTGGTGACCCTCAAGGCAATTGTGCTGACCCAGACCAAGATGGGCAAGGCACATGTGCTGGCACATGTTAGGAAAGCACCCAACTAGGTGCAACGAAGGTCCATCACCGCCTGCAGGTGACACCACTGCTCATGCTGGCACTGCTGTGCTATCCCCCACCCCACGACGCAGGCATAAGCCTGACACAGCATGGTGACAACGTAGTGACACCAACAAGTGACCAAGTTAGATTGAGGTAGCAGGTGAACCACCCAAAAATGTAGCCTGACACAGCATGGCGGTGAACCCACAGTGACCAGGTTAGACTCAGGTGGCAGGTGAAGCACCCAAAAATTTAGCTTGACACAGCATGGCAGTGACACCACCAATGACTTGGTCAGACTGAGATTGCAGTCAAATGTCTGTAGGTGAGCCTCCCAAAAATTTGTTTTGGAGTGTCCGAAGTTGACCCTCCTAAAAAATTGTTTTGGAGTGCCTGTAGTTGACCCTCCTGTAAAATATTTTTTTTTGTTTTTCCTGTTATTAGTTTATGTACAACCCATGGCTGGCATGGTGGGAATATATAGGTTTGCTTCACAGACGGTCCACTGCACCGTTACATTTCCTTCATCATTGCCAATTACTTTTTCACCAACTGTTGTCTGGCAATGATAAAGGGGAAGGTGAATCCACTGCCGAAGAAAAGTGTCACCCTCCTACAAGTCTCCACTTGTTCTCAATTGAAAAGGGGATGTTCTTGCCGTGGCCTTCCTCATAGTGGCCGCTTCTGCGGACGACAGAGGTGGTGTACCTACGGACAGCCTGACCGAACATGATGGCAGACGGGGAGACATTCCCTCATGTAAAATTGTTTTTTGAGTGTCTGTATTTGACGCTAATAAAAAAATTATTGGAGAGAGGGCCTGTAGGTGGCCCTCCGTAAACATTGTTTGTATAGAGCGCCAGTTGGCCCTCAGAAACATTGCCTGTTGGCTCAGCGTTTCTGTGCGAAGAGGAGGAGGAGGGGTTGGAGGAAGAGGCATAATAAGTCTGAGAAACCGTGACCAAGGTAGGCCCCGCAATCCTTGGTGTGGGCATTACATGAGTGGCCCCAGGGTCAGACTCGATCCCAGCCTCTACCAAGTTAACCCAATGTGCCGTCGGGGAGATATAGTGTCCCTGCCTGCCAGCACTTGTCCACGTGTCCGTGGTTAGGTGGACCTCATCACTAACCGCATTGGTCAGGGCACGGATGATGTTCTGTGACACGTGCTGGTATAGGGCTGGGACGGCACATCGGGAAAAATAGTGGCGGCTGGGGACCAAGTACCGAAGGACAGCCACCGCCATCAGGTTGCAGAAAGCCTCAGTCTCTACCAGTCTATAGGGCAGCATCTCCAGGCTCAACAATTTGGAGATGTGGACGTTTAGGGCTTGGGCATATGGGTGGCTGGAATTGTATTTGCGCTTGCGCTCAAATGTCTGCTGCAAAGACAGCTGAACTCTGCGCTGGGACACATTGGTGGAGGTTGTGGAGGAGCGTGCAGGTGAATGGGTGGTTGTACGGTGGGAAGCCCTCGTGCCGGGGTCCTGGGCAGGGGGTGGACTCGCCGAGCCAGCATGTGACACAGGGGAAGGGGCAGTGGTGTGACCCGCAGGAGGTAAATGGCCTTGGTTCCACTAAGTCGGGTGTTTAGCACTCATATGCCTGCGCATGCTGGTAGTGGTTAGGCTAGTAGTGGTGGCACCCCTGCTGATCCTGGTGTGGCACAGGTTGCACACCACAGTCCGTCGGTCATCCTCACTTTCTTTAAAAAACCTCCAGACTTGCGACCATCTAGGCCTCGGCACAGGATCTTGACTCCGTGAAACAGTTGCTGATCTACCTGCTCTGGCCCTGCTTCTCCCTCTGGCCACCCCACTGCCTCTTCCAACCTGTTTTGGTGCTGCACTTGCCTCCACTTCAGAAGCACTGTCTTGAGTTGGATTACCAACCCAGCTCGGGTCAGTCACCTCATCGTCCACCAGCTCTTCCTCCGATTCTTCACTCTGCTTCCCCCTCCGACTTACTGCCCTGACAACAACGTCACTGTCTGACAACCATGTCTCATCATCATCATCCGACACCTCTTTACACACTACTTGCACTAATTCCACACTCTCATCACCCACAGACTGCGAAAGTTTTGGGCATCAGGACAGAGCAACTGCTCAGGTTGCTGTTGAGCAGTGGTTTGTGTCTCTGGGTAGGGTCCTGAAAAGAGTTCCTGTGAGTATGCCGGATCTGAATCCATACTTTCCGTGGGGGGGCAGGCTGGGGGGAAGGCGGTTGAGATGGAGGAGACAGAGGTCTACTCCCTTGGCTAGCGTGGGTGGACTGCGTGGAAGACTGGGTGGTGGATAAATTACTGGACGCATTGTCCGCTATCCATGTCATCACCTGTTCGCACTGTTGTGGTTTCAATAGTGGTGTACCACGTGAACCAGTAAGTTGCGAGATGAAGCTAGGGAGCGAAACTCTGCGGCGTTCCACTGCTCCCTCATCAACATGTACTGTGTCACCCTGCCCAGGACCACGGCCTCTGCCCCCTACACTACTTGAACGCCCACGCCCTCGTCCTCGACCCTTAGCCCTTGGGTTCAACATTTCGAATGTTCACTTCAATGTATGATATATAACTGAGAGAAAAAACGTAGTCTTTAGACGGCGGCTTTTGTACCGCAAACCACTCAATTTGTCGCTGCACTGTATAATTTCAAAAAAGAGAGAAAAGAAGTAGTGTTTAGATGTAGGCTTTAGGCCCGCAAATCACTGAATTTGTCGCTGCACTGTATAATTTGAAAACTGAGAGAATAAACGTAGTGTTTAGACGGCGGTTTTTGTCCCGCAAACCACTCAGTTTGTCGCTGCACTGTATAATTTGAAAACTGAGAGAAAAGACGTAGTGTTTAGATGTAGGCTTTAGGCCCGCAAATCACTGAATTTGTCGCTGCACTGTATAATTAGAAAAAAGAGAAAAGACGTAGTGTTTAGACGGCGGTTTTATTCCCGCAAAGCACTCAATTTGTCGCTGCACTGTATAATTTGAAAACTGAGAGAATAAACGTAGTGTTTAGACGGCGGTTTTGTAACGCTAACCGTTCAATTTTTCACTGCACTGTATAATATATAACAGAGAAAAAAACGTAGTGTTTAGACGGCGGCTTTAGTACCACAAAGCACTCAATTTGTCGCTGCACTGTATAATATATAACTGAGAAATAAAACGTATTCCGATAGACTGACGCTAATGTACAGTACACTACATAATTGTTCACTGGACTGTAGTGTATATCACTGAGAGAAAAAAACGTATTCACTAGACTGCACTACAGATCCCAGCAAGCCAAGGTGCAGCAGCAGCAGCAGCAAAAATGAGTACTGAGAGGGCTTTGGGCAATTTCTTTTGGGTCTGTGTGGACCACGTGCTGTCCCTTCTACCACCAGTGCACAGCGTGCAGCCAAGATGGCGGTAGCTGCACTGCAAGTCCCAGCCAGCAGCAGACCCCCCCAAAAAAATGTGCTTGTAGCCCTTAGAAGGGTTGTTGGGTTCTTTGGGGATGATTCCTGCCTAACCAACATCTAAATTGAGGCCCTAACAGCGTGCAGCCAAGATGGGATTGAGATTGCAGTCAAATGGCTGTAGGTGAGCCTAGCAAAAATTTTTTTTTGGAGTGTGTGAAGTCGACCCGCCGAAAAAAAAAAATTTTTGTGTCTATGGTTGACGCTCCTGAAAATTGTTTTTTATAGTGTCTGTAGTTGACGCTCTGGAAAAATTGTTTGGAGAGAGGGCCTGTAGGTGACCCTCAGGAAACATTGTCTTAAAAGAGTGCCAGTTGGCCCTCTAAAAAATTCCCTTTTGGGTCAGCGTTTGGCAATGAAGAGAAGGAGGAGGAGGAGTAGAGGAGAGGAATCAGATACATAAGGAATCTTATTCTTTAGCTGCTTTCCCCCGGAGGAGATTTGAATTCCGGTGAAATCCAGGCTTTGTTCATTTTAATAAGCGTCAGCCTGTCAGCGCTGTCAGTTGACAGGCGTGTACGCTTATCGGTGATGACGCCACCAGCTGAACTGAATACCCGCTCTGACAACACGCTAGCGGCACTGCAGGCCAGCACCTCCAAGGCGTACAGCGCCAGTTCAGGCCACGTGTCCAGCTTTGAAACCCAGTAGTTGTATGGAGCAGAGTGATCACGCAGAACGTTGGTATGGTCAGCTAGG
Source organism: Rhinella marina (assembly GCA_900303285.1). NCBI lineage: Eukaryota > Metazoa > Chordata > Amphibia > Anura > Bufonidae > Rhinella > Rhinella marina. The sequence goes on from ONZH01031077.1 coordinate 27,893, forward strand.
TACTCCCTCACCATCTTTCTGTACAGCTCCCCCCTTCTCTGCCTAGACTGGGGACAGGTGACAGTGTCTTGCTGGGGTGACATAAAACTGGCAAAGGCCTTGGAGAGCGTTCCCCTGCCAGTGCTGGACAAGCTGCCTGCTCGCCTCCTCTCCCACGCTACTTGGCCCACAGAACCACGCCCTCTGCCGCTAGCGGCGTCAGATGGAAAGGATTGTTTCAGCTTGTGCACCAGGGCCTGTTGATATTGATTCACTCTCATACTCCTTTCCTCTACAGGGATGAGAGTGGAAAGGTTCTGCTTGTACCGTGGGTCCAGGAGAGTGAATACCCAGTAATCGGTGTTTGAAAAAATGCTTCTAACGCGAGGGTCACGGGATAGGCAGCCTAACATGAAGTCTGCCATGTGCACCAGAGTCCCAACACGCAAGAATTCCCTCTCCTCACTGGCCTGACTCTCCATTTCCTCCTCCTCCTCCTCCTCCTCTTCAGCCCATACACGCTCAAGAGTTAAGAAGGACTGAGCATTGGTAACCTCTTCTGTCTCGCCGACATTCTCCTCCTCTTCCTCCTCATCCCACTCCTCCAATACGCGCTGAGAAACAGACCGGAGGGTGCTCTGGCTATCAAGCAACGTATCTTCTTCCCCCATCTCCTGTGACAAGCGCAAAGCTTCTGACTTCATGCTGAGCAGTGAGTTTTTCAACAGGCAAAGCAGTGGGATGGTGAGGCTGATAATGGCGGCATCGCCGCTGACCATCTGTGTTGACTCCTCAAAGTTGCTCAACACCTGACAGATATCAGACATCCACGTCCACTCCTCATTGTAGAATTGAGGAAGCAGACTGACCTGACTACCAGTTCTGGTGGAAGTTGACATCTGGCAGTCTACAATCGCTCTGTGCTGCTGGTAAACACTGGATAACATGTTTAATGTCGAATTCCATCTCGTGGGCAAGTCGCACAACAGTCGGTGAGCTGGCAGTTGTACGCGGCGCTGCGCTGCCCTGAGAGTGGCAGCATCTGTGCTTGACTTGCGGAAATGCGCACAGATGCGGCACACCTTGGTGAACAAATCTGAAAAATTGGGGTATGTCTTGAGGAACCGCTGAACTATGAGATTGAACACGTGGGCCAGGCATGGCACATGTGTCAGTCTGCCCAGTTGCAGAGCTGCCACCAGATTACGCCCGTTGTCACACACAACCATGCCTGGCTTGAGGTTCAGCGGTGCCAGCCACCGATCGGTCTGCGCCTGGGGACCAAGTACCGAGGGACAGCAACCGCCATCAGGTTGCTCAAATGTCTGCTGCAAAGACAGCTGAACTCTGCGCTGAGACACATTGGTGGAGGTTGTGGAGGATCGTGGAGGTGAAGGGTGTAGGGTGGGAGGCGCTCGTGCCAGGGTCCTGGGCGGGGGGTTGACTCACCGGGCCAGCATGTGATACAGGGGAAGGGGCAGTGGTGTGACCCGCAGGCGGTGAACGGCCTTGGTTCCACTGAGTTGGGTGTTTAGCACTCATATGCCTGCGCATGCTGGTAGTTTTTAGGCTGGTAGTGGTGGCTCCCCTGCTGATCCTGGTGTGGCACAGGTTGCACACCACAGTCCGTCGGTCATCCTCATTTTCTTTAAAAAACCTCCAGAGTTGCGAACATCTACGCCTCGGCGCGGGAGCTTGACTCCGTGAAACAGTTGCTGATCTACCTGCTCTGGCCCTGCTTCTCCCTCTGGCCACGCCACTGCCTCTTCCAACCTGTTCTGGTGCTGCACTTGCCTCCCCCTCAGAAGCACTGTCTTGAGTTGGATTACCAACCCAGCTCGGGTCACTCACCTCATCATCCACCAGCTCTTCCTCCGATTCCTCACTCTGCTCCCCCCTCGGACTTATTGCCCTGACAACAACGTCACTGTCTGACAACCGTGTCTCATTATCATCATCATCATCCGACACCTCTTCACGCACTACTTGCACTAAGTCCACACTCTCATCACCCACAGACTGCGAAAGTTCAAAATTTTGGGCATCGGGACAGAGCAACTGCTCAGGTTGCTGTTCAGCAGTGGTTTGTGTCTCTGGGTAGGGTCCTGAAAAGAGTTCCTGTGAGTATGCCGGATCTAAATCCATATTTTCCGTGAGGGGGCAGGCTGGGGGGAAGGAGGTTGAGTTGGAGGAGCCAGAGGTCTACTCCCTTGGCTAGCGTGGGTGGACTGCGTGGAAGACTGGGTGGTGGATAAATTACTGGACGCATTGTCCGCTATCCACGTCATCACCTGTTCGCACTGTTGTGGTTTCAATAGTGGTGTACCACGTGACCCAGTAAGTTGCGAGATGAAGCTAGGGAGCAAAACTCTGCGGCATTCCACTGCTCCCTCATCAGCATGTACAGTGTCACCCTGCCCAGGACCACGGCCTCTACCCCCTACACTACTTGAACGCCCACGCCCTTGACCCTTAGCCCTTGGTTTCAACATTTTGTATATTCAGTAGACAGTAGAATTACTATCTGAGGCAAAAAAATGTAGTCTTTAGACTCCAGCTATTGCACCGCAAACCACTCAATTTTGCACTGCACTGTAGGATATATAACTGAGAGAAAAAACGTATTCTCTAGACTGCGGCTAGTGTATCGCACACCTCACAATTGTTCACTGGACTGTAGTTTATCTAATTGAGTGAAAAAAATTATTCTTTAGACTGCGGCTAGTGTATCGCACACCTCAGAATTGTTCACTGGACTGTAGTTTATATAACTGAGAATAAAAACGTATTCTCTAGACTGCGGCTAGTGTATCGCACACCTCACAATTGTTCACTGGACTGTAGTTTATATAACTGAGAATAAAAACATATTCTCTAGACTGCGGCTAGTGTATCGCACACCTCACAATTGTTCACTGGACTGTAGTTTATATAACTGAGAATAAAAACGTATTCTCTAGACTGAGGCTAGTGTACAGCAAACCTCACAATTGTTCACTGGACTGTAGTTTATATAACTGAGAATAAAAACGTATTCTCTAGACTACGTCTAGTGTACCGCACACCTCACAATTGTTCACTGGACTGTAGTTTATGTAATTGAGTGAAAAAAAATATTCTCTAGACTGCGGCTAGTGTACCGCACACCTCACAATTGTTCACTGGACTGTAGTTTATGTAACTGAGAATAAAAACGTATTCTCTAGACTGCGGCTAGTGTACCGCACACCTCACAATTGTTCACTGGACTGTAGTTTATATAACTGAGAATAAAAACGTATTCTCTAGACTGCGGCTAGTGTATCGCACACCTCACAATTGTTCACTGGACTGTAGTTTATATAACTGAGAATAAAAATGTATTCTCTAGACTGCAGCTAGTGTATCGCACACCTCCCAATTGTTCACTGGACTGTAGTTTATGTAATTGAGTGAAAAAAATTATTCTCTAGACTGCGGCTAGTGTATCGCACACCTCACAATTGTTCATTGGACTGTAATATATATAACTGAGAATAAAAACGTATTCTCTAGACTGCGGCTAGTGTACCGCACACCTCACAATTGTTCACTGGACTGTAGTTTATATAACTGAGAATAAAAACGTATTCTCTAGACTGTGGCTAGTGTATCGCACACCTCACAATTGTTCACTGGACTGTAGTTTATATAACTGAGAATAAAAATTTATTCTCTAGACTGCGGCTAGTGTATCGCACACCTCCCAATTGTTCACTGGACTGTAGTTTATGTAATTGAGTGAAAAAAATTATTCTCTAGACTGCGGCTAGTGTATCGCACACCTCACAATTGTTCACTGGACTGTAGTTTATATAACTGAGAATAAAAACGTATTCTCTAGACTGCGGCTAGTGTATCGCACACCTCACAATTGTTCACTGGACTGCAGTTTATATAACTGAGTGAAAAAACGTATTCCCTAGACTGCACTACAGATCCCAGCAAGCCAAGGTACAGCAGCAGCAAAAATGAGTACTGAGAGGACTTTGGGCAATTTCATTGGGGTCTGTGTGGACCATGTGCTGTCCCCTTTTTGCCACCAGTCGCTGTGCACAGTGTGCAGCCAAGATGGCGGTAGCTGCACTACAAGTCCCAGCCAGCAGCCGAGAGGAGGACAAAAAAAAATGTCGTTGTAGCCCTTAGAAGGAGCGTTGGGTTCTTTGTGGATGATTCCTGCCTAACCACATTCTAATTTCACGCCCTAACAGTGTGCAGCCAAGATGGCGGTAGCTGCACTACATGTCCCAGCCAGCAGCCAGGAGGAGACCAAAAAAAAAAAAAACGTGCTTGTAGCCCTTAGAAGGGCTGTTGGGTTCTTTGTGGGTGATTCCTGCCTAACCAACATCTAAATTCAGGCCCTAACACTCTCCCTGACAGACAGCAGCTCTATCCCTAATCTCATGCAGACGGCGTATGACGCGAGCAGCGCGGGACCAGATTCTTATATTCCCAGGTAATCTGATCTGGCCAGCCAATCCCTGCTATCGACTTGTAGGGGCCCCACGTGATGCTAGGAGGTACGAAAGACTCTCCTGCATGTTGATTGGCTGAAAAAAGGCGGCTAACATGCAGGAAGAGGAAGTTGCCATTTCCTCGGGGATCACGATATGCTCGTCCGAGTAGCGAGCATATGTGAATACACTAATGCTCGAACGAGCACCAAGCTTGGACGAGCATGTTCGCTCATCTCTAGTCATGACTCACAATGTAAGTCAATGGGCATGGATCTGTTTTCTCTGACTCAATAGAAAATGGATCCATCCCCCATTGACTTCTAATAGCCTTCATGACGGATCCATCATGGCTATTTTAAAGATAATGCAACTGGATCTGTTCATAACAGATGCAGACGGTTGTATTGTCGTGACCAGGGTTGCCAACCGTCCAGAAATTTCTGGACAGTCCGTAAAAATAGGTGACTTTTTTCCTGTGTCCGTGAAAAAAAATTGATGTGTCCGTGATTTTTTTGATGCTGCTGGTACTTGACTAAATTAATTTAGTGGTAATAATCATTATTTTAGAGCTTACAGTAAATTATGGTAATGAGATATTATCAGTATATTGAGCTATAGACATGTATCACTTATAATCTTCATAATTCATTATGGTTTTCCAATTTGTCCGTAAAAAATGTTGGCCGTCCGTGATTTCGGGATAAGTTGTCCAGAAAAAAGAAAAGCTCTGGTTGGCAACCCTGGTCGTGACTGAAGTGTTTTTGCTGATCCATGACGGATCCAGCAAAAACGCTGGTGTGAAAGTAGCCCAATAAAGTAATATTTAAGTATTTTCTGTAATTTATTTTCTTAATTCTCAGAGAATACCTTTAAGCTGTTCAGAGATTAACCCTTTGGATACCAGAGTTTAGTTTTTTTTTTTCATTTTTGCGTTTTCATTTTTCTTCCCTATTTTCCGTGAGCCATAACTTTTTTATATTTTCATTCACATAGCTGTATGAGGGCTTATTTTTTGCGAGACAAGTTTTTCTATCGACTGCAGCCATTAATTATGGCATAAAATGTAGTGGAAAGTGGTAAAAACAAATTCCCAATGGGGTGGAATTGGAAAAATAATTCAATTCCTCCACCGTTTTTGTTCCCACGGGTTTTGTTCCCACGGCTTTACGTTTGTGGCAAAACTGACCCATTCCCTTCATTCTCTGGGTCAGTATGATTACAACGATACCCCATATGTATAGGTTTGTTATGTTTAAATAGTGTAAAAATAATTTTAAACTTTGAAAAAGTTTATAGTTATATCAACTGAGCTGTTTAGGGGCTCATTTTTTGAGGGAAAATCCATAGTTTTTATTCATACTATTTTGTTGTGTGTGTGACTTTTTGATCACAGTTTATTACACTTTTTGAGTAAGAGAAGCAATGAAAAAGTAGTAAATCGTCCATTTTGACCCTTTTTTCCATTACGCAATTCGCTGCGTTGGAATTTTTTTTTTATATTTTAAAAGTATGGGTGTTTTTGGTCATGGTGATGCCCATGATGTTTATATTTATTGTTATTTAGGTATTTATTTTTTATTTATACGGAGAGGGGGTGATTTAAATATTTTTTAAATTTGATTTGAAGGATAATATATGAGTCTATAAATAATGTTTTTGGAATTTTTCATTTTGAACTATAAGGGATTTTTAAAATGCTAGTTTGAGTCAGTTTTGTTCATTTCTTATCCTGGCCTGCCATCTGGTGGCCAAAATAAGAATTACAGCATGAACGTTATAAGCCTCATCAGCGAGGTTTACAGCATTCAGATCAAACGCAGATGCCCTGATAGGCCACACGGGGCATCTGTAGGACATCCGGAAGCGCGAGCTTCCCCGTTTTAGCGCATTTAGATGCCATGATCATGGCACCTAGTGCCTTTAATTACCGCGATCAGCATTATTGCCGTTGCGGTAAGTGGCCGCAGGTTTCTGCTGTTTGAAACAGAAGAGATCTGCTGGCCTGTACATGCGAGCGGGCGTCATGTTCCCATATCTCTCCAGCGCCATACATGTATGGCGCTGGTAGCGAAAGGGTTAATCAAGGTTTAAAAATATATATATATATATATATATATATATATATATATATACTCACCTCATTCTCTTACTCACGGAGAGGCCAACCGTTCCCGTTTTGATTGAAGAAAACCAAAGGAATTGTGGGGAACATGATGGCCTGTGGGCGCATGTGGTGACATCATCATCAAAAAAATTGATGTGTTACCACGAAGTAAATTCAGCTTCATGGCAAATCAATTTTTTCCCGAAATTCGTATCGAAGTCCACTTTGGGTGCTTCAATTCTCTCAACACTAATTACAATATCACTATTTGTTATTGCTTTGAAGTGTTTCACAGTTTTCTACATCATTATAACATGTCTGCAGTATGTGCACTCAAGCTCCGGACTAGCTCCGGATTTACCATTCAAACCTAAGGAAACAAAGTCCTCCATGTTTTGCTGTAACATGGTGTCCTCAAGAGTAATGGGCAGTATCTGTCCTTTATACTTAATATGTCTTTATTATCAACACCTGATTTTTGCACTTAAAACTGGCCAGCTGCACACATTGTCTGCGCAGATCCTCTTCCAGAAAAAACGCAGCACAATATAGCACTACCTAAGTTTATGAGATTAGACAAATCTCATATACACTGATTTTTTTTCTCCGTTTGGAAATTTAACTGCCCAGCGGTTTTTGAAGTCTGCATCAATTGCATCAAATCTGCACCAAAAAGTAACAAGTAACAACCTTAGTAGTTTTTTGCTGGTGTTTTTCTGCACTTTTGCATTTTTTGTGATGTTTAAGCCTTATTCACACATCAGTGTTTTGGTCAGTGATTTCCATCAGTGATTGTGAGCCAAAACAAAGATTGCAATTAGGCCCCTTTCACACGACAGTATTTTTTGCGGGCTCCGATCCGCATTTTTCACATGAAAATGAAAAAATACTGAGAGTCGACGTTGTGCTGTCCGCATCCGTATGCCCGTTCCGTTGGGCCGCATAAAAAATAGAACCTGTCCTATTCTTGTCCGCAAAACACGTTTTGCGGACCCATAGAAGTCAATGGGTCCGCAAAAAATGCGGATGCATAATGAAAGCATCCGTATGTTATCCGCATTTTTTGCGGATCCATGTTCCACACACCTGGTTTCTATACCATGTGACAGTTTGAGCACACAAAAACCAGGAAGTGTATTTGCCTTGCATTTTGTGAGGACAATTTGGCAGCAGTGCAAGTGTGGTTCGGCCTTTGCGGAACCTTGAAAATGGCACGATGGGACGTGGAGAGCCTGATCACGCTTATAGAAGAGAGGCCGGAGTTGTGGGACACCCGCAGTGATGCATATCACGACCGCATCAAGAAAGATACCTCCTGGGCAGAGGTGACCAAATCCTTGAGGCCTGCTGACTGGAGGAAAGCCGACTCAAATGGTCGAGCAGAATTGGGTGAGCTTTTTAACATGTCATTTGTGTCGTGAGCCATGTAAAAAGTGGCTGTCCATGTTAAGAGTTTTGTCTTTGTATGTATTACATGAGTCCAAATTATTATTTTTTTCATGCATTTTTTCACATTCCATTCCTGCTGATCTTGTATTCGTGCACCAAGAGATAACCGCCTCTACACAATACGTCACTGTGCTGGCTAGGCCCCCCAGGATCTGACTGTGTGGCTGCTCCATGTCTTATTTTGTGTGCTTTTCGACACATTATACCTTAAACCCTTCTGCCAGGACATTGCTTCAGACTGTACGATATTTAACTGCAGCCATTGCTGATAGAAATCCTGTTCAAATGCTGGCAAAGTAGTTATGGCGATTATAAAGATATGGTTTATTTCCTGTGTGTACAGTCTCAGCAGTCTCAGAGTTTTATTCTTGTAGTACTACACATTCAATATGCTGTTGAGCAGGCATGGGATTCAGCCAGCTCCCACTGGTTCGATATAACCGGTTGTTAAAATGACAGAACAGACGGCCAGTTGGAGATCAGCCCTTCCAGGCCATAGTTTAGCTCGTTCGGATTTTTAAAAGTTGGGTGCTATGTGTGTAGTGTATATGAGGTATATTTATGTATGTGTAGTGTATATATGGTGTATTTCTATGTATGTGTGTTGCATATATGAGATGTATATGTAAACGTGTCATGACGCCACATGTCCACCGTTGAGTAGGGAACCTGTTGTATAAAATTTGAATCCCACCCCTGCTGTTGAGTATACCAGCAGGCAGATATGTCACTCAGCCCTTATATTCACTGCCTTTGCATAGCAGGGTGGTGGCGACTGGTGAGGGTCAGAGTTTGTTTTTACTGCAGGTTACAAAGGCCTTTGGTAAACGAGGCTTTTTTTTAATGTGTTCACCAAATTTTTAACACATATGTGGCCAGTAGATTTAACTATTGGTTGTGTAATGTGTGTTGATGTTTGATATTTTACTGAACACTCTTATATTGTTACCTGCCCTTAAAGTGTCCCTTTCCCATCAGTTCTGTGCACTATGTGCCTACACTTATGTTATCATTAGGTTTGTTTGGCCTTTCCAAGCAAAGCTTTTACTTATGTGCTACTTGTAGTTTGTTGCCCTGTGCTTGTGACATTTCCATATAGTAAAGCATAGCCTTCATCCTGCTACTGCTGCTGTCTAGTAATCTGTAATGTCTTAGAGTCGGGCACCACTCGCATTACACACACGTTATTTAAACTGTGTTTTACTGTAACTAATTGTATTTATTTTTGTGTATTATGTATACAGTGAAGAAGGCGAAGACCCGATGGGCCAGCTGCCGCGACCAATATCGGCGGGAGCTTGTGGAAAGTGGACGCAGTGGTGATGGGGGTTCCAGGAAACGCCCCTATCTCTACACAGAGCAGCTACGTTTCCTGCGGCCGGTTCTCGATTTGAGACCGTGAGTTTTGTTTTTAAACTTTGTAAATTTATATGTAATGGCAGGCTATTTATGTTTTGTATTGGTACTATCACATATCTGATATTTTAGAAACCACCATGGGCCCCTATATTGTGCCAACATAAATAGTGGCATTCTTACAAAATCCAGTAGGGCGAGTGTTCTTATACTTGCACACTGTAGAGGGATATGCTGGACATTATATCCATTTCAAGATATACTGGTCATGTTACCCCAAAATATTGTAACGTGTAATCAATTTTTTGGAATTGCAATCCTAGCTAGACTTTCTAGCAGCACTAAGACAGTGATTTTTTGGGGGATTTTAGTATCTTATACATGGTTTTGTAAATATTTTTTTTGAATATTGCTAGGATATGTCACCATAGTCTGATCGGTGTGTGTACCACCGTTGGGACCCACACCTCTATCCTGAACCAAGACCTGAAAATGAAGGATTGTGAACTGGCCATGGCCATCCGCCTTCCATTCATTTTAAATGTGGCCGCAATACATAGGCGAGCGCTGTATGGCATATTTCTTTTGTATCAATATCAAAAATTGGTACTTGTTGGCGCCTAAATGCGCTGTGATAGCATTCCTTTATATGTTATTTGCCCTTCGCGTTTTCCAGATCTGAGTCCTCCAGGCACCACCTTTCGTGGCTTCGTTCTGGATATAGGAGCAGGTCCTACGTCATCCACCACACCTATAAGACAAGGGGGGCATATCCTAGTGAGATGCCACCATTGTCAAAGATGATAATACCCATTTAACGCTGCTTGTTTGGCTCAATTATAAACATACATGTACATATAATTTGTGCATTATTTTAAAATGCAAGCAATTATTGGAGCTTCAGTATTATCAGGCACTTTACAGTTTTGTTTTCCACAATTTTAAAAAACATTTTCTACTATTGTTTTATTTATAGAACTGTGGACAGTCTGGATGATCTAGAAGGGGAATCGTCGGATGTGCCCCAAAGTGATGTGAGACCACCCCAGTCCACACCTGCAACGCTACTGGGGACACAGGATGCTGAGGGCGACGAGCCGGAGGAAGAGCAGCCATCTTCGGCCCCTGTCCCCACCAGCCCAGAGGTGGCCCCAAGGACCCTGCCGCCAAGGAGACGCCGTACTGCTCCTCAGTCTTCTTCTGGGATAGTTGCTCGGGAGATTGTAGACAAACAGGTGATAGACTACCTATCCCAGAAGAGGACTGAGGAGCCCGAAACAAGTCTGTGGAGGGGCCTGGGCCATTTGATGAAGCAGGTCCCAGCCCATCGACAGACTCCATGTACGGCGGCCCTTGCCATGGTAATGGAGATGTTTGCATCTCCATACCAAGGGGACATTGTGAAATTGATTCACAATGTCCGCGTACAGGTCCTTGGGGATCAACCTCCTCCACTTCCTCATCAGCCCACTTATGGGCAGCATCAGGCCACCTACGCCCATCAGCAGACCACTTATGGCCATCTTCCACCCACATATGGGCCTCAGCACCCAACATATGGGCCTCAGCACCCTACATATGTGCCGCAGCAGCCCACATATGGGTCGCAGCAGCCCACATATGGGTCGCAGCAGCCCACATATTGGTCGAAGCAGCCCACATATGGCCCGCATCAGGCCACCTATGGTCCGCCCCAAAGTTTTCCCCCTTCGGACCCTTCACATTTCGGAGCGGAGCGCATGAATGCTCCCTCCACCTCATCTGGGCCAGAGTCTGGGAATGTGCGCCAGACAACCTCCACTAGTGGCCAACATTCATTTACAAGGGAACTTCTGGAACCCTAATTTACATTGCCTAACTTGTTTTGTTTTTCTGTATTTTTTCAAAGTTATATTGACCATTATCTTGGAAAAGTAAACTTTAATTTAATTGACACTGCAAATTGTCTCTTAGTATTTTTAGAACTTAAATTTGGTTGAATAAACATTATTTCAAGATTATATTATAAAACACAGGGGGTAAGGGTTTTATGTCATCATTCATTAGAAGATCAGACTTCCATAAGAATGTTTTTGTTAACTATACACAATATAATGTATTCCTAAAAGACAAACCGCATAATAATCAAACAATGTATTAGGAAAAATGGTTTTAGTAACAAAGGGCGTCATAAAGGTTAATGTAAGGTACAACAATGGGCTCCAAATTTGCTACTATAGACAACGTAAAAATAAGCTGCAACTCAATTTCTACATCCTTTGTTGTGATTCCATTGTCAAAAACACATCAGTCAGGCCGATTCTTCTGGTTACAGCCAGCGTGGAGTATTGGTTGGTGGGTTGCTCTGGTTCAAACACCGTCTGAGAAAATTGCATTATTGTGTTCACACATTGCATGAGCAAGCGCATACACATCTTTATGCATGATACTTGAATTACGTACACACATTTGTCAAATCATGAACATTGTGTTTAGCACAGTTTTAATTTTTAAAAAAATATTACATTTAAAATAAAATGTGTCCACTCCTGATCATGCAATGTTATTAAAAAAAAAACTGTATTGAAGTTTAAACAAATTCTTATAACCATAAAAGGTGAACACCTGTACGACATGGCTACGGTGGCTGGAAGCTGGCTCAACTGCATGAGTAATGTGTGTGTGACAAGAAATATACAAGTAGCCTATTTTTAAAAAAAAAAATACAGATCCAAATCGAAGTTTGGATTAATTACATTCCTAAATGCTAGATATGTTCAGAAAAGTTAATTAAAACAAAAACCAAAAACTCTTTTTGTTTTAATATTGAAACATTTATACATAATTATGAAAAAATAATATATTAAACGGAAATCAACAAAGAGGTATTAGAAGGCTTTTTGGAACCAAAAACATTTGATAAAGTGATGCTTCAAAAGTTTAGGAAAAACTTCAAATACCAATAAATTTAACAAGAAAAAAAAAGGTTTTTTAAATTCCAAAAATCCTCAGCCCGCAAGCCCACGTCAAGGGTCCTCTGTCTCTTGCGAGTCCCTACACTAAACTTATATATAAAGTATTATCAACTATATAGAAAAATAATAAAAACTAAAGAGCCCAGAAGATAACAAAATCAAACACGAATAGCGTCCATCTGCCACGACAATGCTCCCTGGGGACTGATGAAAAAGTCTGCATAAAGTTCCCGAACTGCTATGCCAGCAGTACCAGGTCGTCCATGCATCCTGAGATCCAAACCAACATCGGAAAATGATGGAATGTCACTCTGGTCAACATCCAGGGAGGTATCGTGAATCCTGGTGAAATTGTGTAGAATAACACAAGCTTGAACAACCAGGGTGGCATTGTCCGGATCCATCTGTATGGTTGTCATAAAAACCCTCCACTTGGTAGAGAGAAGACCAAAAGCGCACTCAACATACCGACGGGCAGTGCTCAAACGGTAGTTGAAAATATGCCTCCTGACATCCAAACCGCGTCTTGGGAAAGGTCGCATCACATGGCCTGTCAATGCAAACCCTTCGTCAGCCACGAACACAAATGGAGCCGGCGGACCTGCATATCCGGGCAGTATTCTGGGCTCTGGCAGGGCAAGCTGATTGGCACGAAGCCGCTCACCCATTCTAGAAGCACTAAAGATGCGAGCATCTGAGGAGCTTCCATAGGCCCCAATATCAACCATTATAAACTTATAGCTGCTGTCAGCCAAGGCCAAAAGCACTATAGAAAAAAACTGTTTATAATTGAAGTATCTGGACCCTGAGTGAGGAGGCTTCAAAACACGAATGTGTTTGCCATCCAGTGCCCCAACACAGTTTGGAAAATGGGCAGAGACATCGAATCCGTTGGAAATACGAAGCCAATCCTCTGCTGTGGGCTGTGGCATCACCATCTCTCGGAGTCGCAGCCAGATGACTTCACAAGTATGCGCCACTATCCGAGAAATTGTAGAAATCCCCAGTAGAAACTCATAATGCAAAGAAGAAAATGAATTTCCAGTTGCAAGGAATCTGTGTGTTTAAAAAAATAAAAACAATTAGAATGATGTACAATGTTTTTCCAAAAAATGATTTGCCAATCTTACAAAATGTTATTAAACATATAAAACCATAAACAAAATTACCTCAGGGTGACGAGCAGCCTTTCTTCAGGTGAAATGCAGCGCCGCATGTTGGTGTCCAGAAAAGTAAGGTCTGGACGGACATACGACAACAGCAAATCAAACGTAGGCACTGACATGCGACAAAATCCCACGAACTTCTCCGGGTGCTGACGAAGATCAGTGAACAGGGTGTGAAAATGTCCCTTCCTGTACCGTTGAGAAACTATGGGGTGAACCCAGAGTCTCTTCCTCCTCCTCCTCGGTTCTTCAAACAGCACAGATGAATGCTGGCTAAATCGCCGAAAAAGAAGCCAGTGCAGGATAACCTCATCATCAGATTCTTCTCCCATGTTGTCCAAAATCCAGAAAAAGCGAAGCAAACAAGGGACACAAAGAAACCTCTGTATGCTCCTATAACCATCACAAAATGGCCAAAAAACACTCAGGTGAACAACTTAAATACCTGTTTCTGGGGGTGTAACCAATTCAATTATTCTAAATTACACCTTCCGTTTTTTTTGCGGTCCGCAAAAAACGGAAGCCATACGGAAACACAACGTCCGTTTTTTGCGGACATACGGACACTTTGCGGAATACAAACGGAACATTAACATCATGAAAATACGGAACCGTTGTTCCGCAATTTGCGGACCGCAAAACACAACGTTCGTGTGAAACCGGCCTTATGCAGAGATAAGGAGTCTAACTAATCTTTCATAAAGTTTGATTCAGGTCTGAATCAATTCTACCCAATTTGATTGCCCTCAAATTGGCCTGACAAATTGGTGTATGACACTCTAAGGTCTCCTCAGAGACATATTTTTATCTCTTGTCTTCTTCTGTTTTTTTTTTTTTTTTAATCTTTCTTTTTGCCACCCCTTTCAAACTCTTTAACACAAAGATAGCAATAGTAAATAATGTCAGAGTGACACTGACATATATTGCTATATGGTAGCTAAACACATTGTTAAAAGTGTTAATAGCCTGTTTAAAAACACACTGCATCTTTGGAGTTCTCATGCTTTTGAAAATAAACATCTCAAACATTGTCTCTTATTGGGAGCAGGCGGCCGCTGGTGTCATACTCACACAGTGATATTGAAAAAAAATATGGCTTGTTCTGAGAAAACAGTTGAAAAATTATGCCTTAACAGGGGCAGATGCTTTATGCACACACAAAAGTTTTCGAATAAGCAGAAGCTTTTTCTGAACAAGAATCCACAAAGTCTCAATTGTTGGGGGGGGCAGCAGTACAGTGTGGATTTGGAAGTGGAATCTCACAAATAAGGTAGTGAAAGCAGTAGCAGCACAGTTTGGACAGACAACGCAGGAGATATGTGGTTGTGTAGAGGTAATAGTAGTGGCATGGCAGTAGATGTGCATCTTGTAGGGGTTGTGGTATTAGGGTTAGCAGCAGCCTCAGAGACAGCAGCATAATCAATACAGTATAGAACATGATAGAAAGACAGACAGTGGCAGTAGCATTCAGGGGCATTGCTAGGGTCTCAAAAGCTCCAGAACCCAAGCTCCAATGCATATGTGCCCCCCACCGACACACACATGTGCCCTAGCACTAAAGACACATTTGACTTGTGGATTGACACTATCAAACATACAGGACCATACAGCACCACATACCTATTACATCCAGCGTGTCAAAGGTGATGTTTCTTCTGATGTAGAGGTC
Organism: Rhinella marina; assembly: GCA_900303285.1. Lineage (NCBI taxonomy): Eukaryota > Metazoa > Chordata > Amphibia > Anura > Bufonidae > Rhinella > Rhinella marina. Next base: position 43,045 of record ONZH01031077.1, read on the forward strand.
CTATTTCCTCTTCTTCATTCATTCAATAACATCTTTCAGCCATGTATCATCTGTGCAGAGTTTGCCAAACAGACATCTTAGGTTCCTCACTTTTCCATCATCCTTTCCACCCTGGTGCCCCAAAAGTGTTATCCTGGTGCTATCCCGAATAGTGTTCCCTCATGCCCCCAAATACTACAAAAATAAGACGCAAAAATAGTGGCGTCGTACAGAGAGTCCCCCCCAATGGTAATATAAAAGTCCCACCAATAGCAATCATTCTGTCCTAGAGTCCCCTCATTAGTAATCGTTCCCCTAAAGTGCCCCTACAATGCTTATTAAGAATGCCTCTGTTAGTAGTCATGCCCTCCATATTGTGTCCAATAATAATGTCCAACATAGTGCACCCAGTAGTAATAAGGTCTCTCTATAGTGCCCCTCATATTAATAAGTCCCCCTGTTTTGCTGCCTGTTGTATTGAGACCCCTCTATTGTGCCCCCAGTAGTTATAAGGTCCCCTATAGTACCCTGAGTAGTTACTGTATAATTCCCCCAATAGTGCCCTCACTAGTTATAATGCACCATATAGTGCTCCAGTAGTTATAATGCCCCTTCTTGATTGAATGCTGCAGTGCCTGTTGTATCACATGTGTGTTAATTATTATGGAGCCAACATGACATACATGTTTTGCATAAAGCTGTGGAAATCGCAGAGAAGCTAGGGCTTGAGGAAACGTGTGATACACAAAATGGCCGTCCCTGGCTTCTCTGCACTCTCTGCACTTAATGAAATAAAGAACATTGAATTGTATGGTGAGTGTCTTACTTCTTTTATTTTTCTGTAGATGGGATATCTGCACAGTGAATAGCACCACCCATACTCTGATTTCTCAGCTGAAAGAGTGAGCTCTGTAGCTGCCTGGCAGTGCTTACATTTTTCTCCCAGAAATCTGGAGCTGACTTTTGGTGCACATTTTATATCTGCAGCATGTCAATTTATATCACAGATTTTCATTCTGGATTTTACCCTTTACAATACAGAGATTGAAATCTGTATCTAATTAGCAGCATTCCAGCAACAAAATCGGCTGCAAAAGTGCAATTTGGTCTGTGTTTTTATCTGTTATAGACTTCAAGCAGAAATGCTTCGGATTTTCTGCTGTAGAAATTTTGCAGCTGTCACTTGTGAACTTACACTTCATCATTTTTTGAGAAGAATACAAATTTAAACAATTTTGGTGAAGACCTAGAACTCAAGGAGAATTTTCATCAATTTTTTTTCAGGACAACAAAGTTTAAAACAGTTTTGGTGAAAACCTGGAACTTGAGGACAATATTATGTACATTACCCCATTCACATGGATTTGGACAAATGGATTTTCCCACATGAGCTTGTGATGCTGACTCATGTGTAGTACTTAGTAGTTGTAGTACTTACATTACTTTTTTTTTTTTTTTTTACACAATCCAATATAATGTACACCAGGGGCCAGGCACACAACTAATACTTTTTTGGAAGACAATTTACATGACTTTTCTTTTTTAATTGGCACTTGAACAGAGTCCAGTGTAATGTACATTAGGTCGGTTACACAACTGATATATGGAGTTTTTGTCGGACAATTTTCATCCTTTTTTTGTCTAATACATAATTGAGTTCAATACAATAACGGCCAGCACTCTGGAGACAAATTACCACTTCCACTGCCCGAATTCACTCTAGGTCTGATACAGCTTTTCAGCCCGCACAAACAGAGTCCAGTATTACAATATAGGGAAACTGTTACATAGAGCAATATGTCAGGTTAGGTACCCTAGTGTGTGAAATAGAATTTTTGTAACAACATTGTTAATAGTTTTTTTTCTTTGCAAACAGGTTTTATAGTATATACACTGCTTTTAATGCGTGGCAATATGCTTATTTTTGCGCTTATAAACAGTAGAAAATTTGCAACAGGTTTTTTTAAAACAAAAAAAGTGCAATTGGATGGCCCCTGGCTACAACAAAAATATACTGTGCTATTGATACACTAGGATACACTTATTTCTGCACCCATAAACAGTACAAAATTGCAAGGGTTTTTGAAAAACAGAAAAAGATGCAATTGGACATCACCTGAGTGCGACCAAAATATACACTATATATATTGATGCACTAAAATATGCTTATTTACATACTCATAAACTGTAGAAAATTGGCAGTTTTTTAGGAAACCACAAAAAGCTCAATTGGATGTCCACCAAATATGTCCACACTATACATTGCTCTTGGCACATTAAAAATACGCTTATAGAACTAAACTATATAAACTGTAAAGGCTTTGCAAAAGGTTTTTGGAAAGAAAAAGGTGCAACTTCCCCTATCCTGTCCCTAATGATAAAAGAGATCTTTCTTCCTAGTAATTCAGTCTGCCTAACTGCTGTAAATATACCTTCTTCACAATATCTACACTGTTCCTACAAGACCCTAAAAGGGCTGGCTTCTGTGTGTAATTAGTGTCTGTCAGAGATATGGCAGACACATCCTATCAAATCAGTAGTTGAGCTCACAATGTTGTCTGTGCTTCAGAGCTAACATACAGCCTAACAGACCAGCCAATATCATCCCTCCTAAATAGCTGTCAGGCTGACTACAAAAACATTGTGGGCAAGGAATGATGTACAGAATTGAACTGAAAATGCGCCGTTTTGTGCGATTCGTCCAAAGTGTATCACCAAAACTTTGGATTCATTTGGAAGGTGAATTATTGTTAAATTTTTATCTAATCCTATTAGTTTAGAATTGATTTGCTCATCTCTACCAGATACTACCGAACTCATGCTTGTTATTTAGAACTATTACATAAATTGAATACCTAGAGAGAGCCTGTACAAAGCTATGGGAGAGTGCGTAGAAAATAATGACACAAAGTTTCAGGAGCACAGAATACCCATTGAAAGTCACATTTACCTGCATAGGTAAAAAAATATACGATGCCCATAATAAAACAATGATCAATCAATACATTAGGTTTCAAGTCTTTTTTGATTTTGAACTAATGTATTGGTTTGTCAGACCATAATCAATCATTGCATGAACTGTATCTTGCTTTTTTTCAGTTTTAGTATTAAAGGGAATCTGTCAGCTCTGAAACACCCTCCAAACTAGAGTAAGCGGTGTATAGTGTAAGCAACGTCGAGTCCGGTGATGTAATTTTTATCTTTATGCTCACTTCCATTCTGATGTTGTGCTCCCACAAATCAGCAGTAAAATGCACTCAGTGGACTCCAGTGCTCACTCACATAATGGAGATGACTCAAAGAAGAGTCCTCTCAATGTATTTTACTGCTGGTTTGTGGGAGCACAGCGACGGAATGGAAGTGAGTATGAAGATAAAACTTACATAATAGGGATTCAGCATCACTTACACTGTACACCGCTTACTCTAGTTCAGGGGGTGTTTCGGAGCTGACAGGTTCCCTTTAAATAACATATGGATGAAAATTACTATTAAAGTAAGCCATCCACAATGTTACCAAGCGCTTCTGCTGAGGTCAATGAATTTCAACCTTGTAAGCATTAGTGGTATTAAAGTAGTAACTGTCATAATAGCAAGTCTGCTAATTCTCATTGCATCTTTCATAGACTTCAGTACAGGATGTTTTTCAGCACCAAGCTAATCATGTAGCATACAATAAAAGAGGAACCTAATTAAAAATGAAATGAAGATATAGTCTCATAAAACTGTTGAATGGAGTTTATCTTATTTCAGCTCACACAAGAAGGAAAAGCTTTATCATGTGTTATCTTGCTCCATGTGCTGTGGAAAATACTGAATAAATTACAATGTCACCCCTATTTCTCAGTAAAGCTATTTTATTCCACAGTTGGTGGATTGTTTTCCCTGAATTTAATTTAATGTTCCTGGTACTGAGGAGAAGACGTGTCTTTCATGTTTCCTGGAACATAATGAAATATGTTTTGTTCCTCCTACTAGCTGGTAACCATAAAATCTGTGCATCTCCTCAGGTTCACTAAAAACCAGACATGGCACAATCAGTATTTATTTATTTCCTTAACATTTGGACATGTTGATTCTATATCATAAGGTGCTTTGGTAATATATCAGAAAACAAGGCTACATGTTATATTCTGTTTTTATTATGTGAGCAGTATCACAAAGGAATATATATATATATAATTAATGTCCAATCAAAAGAGGTCCAACCAATGCAATCACAGCAGGTCTCCAGAGCTAAGTACAGGTGCTAAGAAACTGCTGTGCTACCTATTATCAATCAATACATCATGCGGCAGCTTAGAATTTTCCTAGCCCCTCTGCCATTTTATTTTACTAATGGCAGTAGGACCACCGCAAGTTAGACATTGATGGTATATACAACAAGCCGCCCCCCAGGGTCCTATCGCATCCCAGGTTTAGTGGAATGCTGAATGGTGTGGTGAGGCCTAGACATTGATGGTATATGCAACGAGCCGCCCCCTCCAGGGTCCTATCACATCCCAGGTTTAGTGGAATGCTGAGTGGTGTGGTGTAGCCTATATCTGTCACAGTTCTCCTACCTGGATATAGCTGGACCCCAGGCATAGGCTCCGAAATAAATAAAGGGGGTTGAGTTAGGGGATGAAGAATAAACTTCCAGACCTTGATAAATTTTAACAGCAGCTTTACTTGGATAAACCTGATTCCAGACAATATTCAGACTGTTCTTACATTCACACTTTATCTTGGTTCCAGCAAGCTTTGGCATAAACTGGCAACAAACTTGGTAACTGTGTTTTCTCTCTTTCTCTGCTGGGATGAGAGGCACTCTTAATAACTCTGCTGTCTTTCTCTCTGCTATACTAAACTCTGCTTGGGTCTGGTTACTGGACTGTCGGTCGGATCTGGTATCCTTGGATTGGGGTGCCTTTGACTGTTGCCCCCCCTCCTGACACTCAGTAAAGTAAATCAGCATGGAGTGTGGGTACTCTACAAGCTACTTCCCTTTGGTGGCTCCTGCTCCAGCCAGAGAACAATTTCCCCTTGCTGCAATATCTTCTGGCAACCGAAGAACACTTTCATCTGGTTGCTATACCTTCCATACATCTGATTCCATGGCAAGCATAGCTTAGCCTGCACTGGCTGTTATAGGTATGTCTGGCTGTGACCGTGCCCAGGCTTACGCTTCCCTGTCTAGCCTAGACTAGACTAATCTAGCATTGCTGCCCCGCCCTTCTGGTTGGAAGGACTGACCCACTTCTGCCCAAATTGGGGAGAATAGATTAGTGAGTTCCATTCTATCTATCTGTCTCTCTCTTTCTCTGCCACATACGCTGCCACCTGCTGGAAAATCAGGCATATTACATGAACAAAACAGTTACATGAGAGTAGGATCAATGCACACTTGAGAAGGACCTGAAAATAAATACAATAGCACAGGTGTTGGCAATACATGACAGTAGCATGGTGAAAGAATAGTAACACCACTCTGGGGTGTTACATATATTGCACAAGGCGGCAAACATGAGAAAACAAAAGCAGGTACTCATAGGGTAGGAACATTGAAACTAGTCATCTGAAGACAAGATAAAAATGCTCAGCTTCTTTTGTTGTGCAAAAATAGGCACAAACTACTTTAGAGGTAAGGTCGTCTCTAAAGGACGGCGCCTTTAATGTCATCTGGATCCTTAATACATTGGAAGCTGACCTTCAGGAGGTAGAAGCAAAGTTAACAAGTTGATTTTCTCAGCATCCATGCACATCTGCTGGCTGCCACTCACAGACTTGAAAAAGGAGTACAATTACTCTGAAACACATTGTTATAGAGTTATTTAACAAAAAGTTATCTAGTTACACGTCTCAGTCATGATTGCGCCTAAAGATGTCCACCTAACAGCGGATATCAATTTTCTTCAGCTACTGAATCCCACTTCACATTGACATTGGCATATCTTGGTGGAGATATACCACCAGTGTCTTTCCCGTGGCAAACCTTTTTGATGGCTATATTCAATGGTTGGAATGGTTGTTAAAAAATAAAAATAAACTATATTCACCCTCACCAATTCTACACTGATGCACTTAGCAGGTGCCCGCTGATGTCTGCTTTCTGGTACTGGTTTGACCCCTAGAAAATAATAGAAAATGCCAGCTCAGCTAATCACTGGCCACAGCAATCGACTGCCTCGCCCAGTGATAGGCTGAGAGGACATCTCCTGCCATTTCCCGTCTTAAGCCAGGACCAGGAAGCTGAATCCAATGGTAACCCAGTGAATATCGGACTGGCATGCATGTGCTCACGCATACATGTTGCTGCTCCATTAAACTCTATGATTTCAAAATCATCAAGTTTGCATGTTTGTCAGCATGTTTGTTATGTTGCAGAAAAAAAATGCAGCTTTTCACTACTGATTTTGTCATTTTAATGTATGAAATCTGCAGTGATTCCACAGCCAAATGTTCATGTCACACAACCATGGTGAAAAAGGATTTGGAAAGTGCAAGGGGATATAATATTTTTATGCATGGGGGGATCCATCTAAAGTCTTGTAGGACTCTACGTACACCACTAATTACAATGGGAATGGATGAACAGTGATGGCAAGAATTGGTAAATACTAGAGATGAGCGAGTACTAAAATGCTCGGGTGCTCGTTATTCGAGTCAAACTTTTCCCGATGCTCGGGTGCTCGTTTCGAATAACGAACCCCATTGAAGTCAATGGGAGACTCGAGCATTTTTGCGGGGGACCAAAACTCTGCACAGGGAAGTTTGCCTGAAAACCTGGAAACCTCAGAAAATGATGGAAACACCACAGAAATGGACAGGAAACAGCAGGGGCAGCATGCATGGATGCCTCTGAGGCTGCTTAATCCCACCATTACCCCAAATCCTCAGGCAACAGCCTGGTGGTTACCCTCATGGCAATTGTGCTCACCCAGACCAAGAAAGGCGAGGCAATACCCATCACATGTTAGGGAAGCACCCAACTAGGTGCAACGAATGTCCATCACCGCCTGCAGGTGACACCACTGCTCATGCTGGCACTGCAGCTGAAATCAAGTTTAGTATCTGTTCTTATCAGTTGCTGTGCCTGCTGGTGGTATAGTGGTGAGCATAGCTACTTCCCAAGCAGTTGATCTGGGTTTGATTCCTGTCTATTGCAGGAGGCAATTCAGAATCAGTACAATATCTAATACGTCCCCCTACCCAGGTAAATTGTTTGGAGAGAGGGCCTGTAGGTGGGGGGGAAGGAGGTTTCGCTGGAAGAGCCAGAGAAGGGCCCCCTGGGCTAGCGTGTGTGGTGGTGACAACAGCCAGAATGGATTTGTAAAAACTGTTGCATCAACCGGTATGGTATCGATTCTTCTCAGTTTAATACCGTATACGTCCCCTATCTTGGGACCTTATATTTCATGGATTTTTCGACCACGGAAAACGGAAAAAGAGCTTGCTCTGGCCAGGGGAGTGTCTTTCCCACTGCAGCTAAAGGGACGTGTCCATGCTCTGCCTATCACAGGTCAGGAGGCAATTAAAAGAAGAACAAAAAAAAACATCAGTACAACTTCTGATACGTCCCCTATCCAGGTAAATTGTTTGTAGAGTGGGCCTGTAGGTGGGGGGGGCAGGCTGGGGCAAGGAGGTTTCGCTGGAAGAGCCAGAGGAGTGCCCCCTGGGCTAGCGTGTGTGGTGGTGACAACAGCCAGAATGGATTTTGGAAAACGGTTGCATCAACCGGTATGGTATCGATTCTTCTCAGTTTAATACCGTATACATCCCCTATCTTGGGACCTTATATTTCATGGATTTTTCGACCACGGAAAACGGAAAAAGAGCTTGCTCTGGCCAGGGGAGTGTCTTTCCCACTGCAGCTAAGGGGACGTGTCCATGCTCTGCCTATCACAGGTGATGAGGCAGATAAAAGAAGAACCAAAAAAAAATCTGTACAATTTCTAAGACGTCCCCTATCCGGGTAAATTGTTTGAAGAGAGGGCCTGTAGGTGGGGGGCAGGCTGGGGGGAAAGAGGTTTCGCTGGAAGAGCCAGAGGAGTGCCCCCTGGGCTAGCGTGTGTGGTGGATGCTAGCCGGATGTCGTTAGAATGACGACACAGGACCCCAACTTAAAAATTTAGCATCAACCGGTACAATTGTCAGTTATGAGCTAGATCAAGTGTGGCACGACTTTTAAATGGATATTGCATGTGGTCATGTACTCCCTGGAACCCCATAGTCACCCCTTCCCTGATGTGCTAGCCCAGAACATTCTCTGCCCCAATTCGCAAGACCTTTTGCTGTTTCCGTGTGCTGACAGTGTGGATTTACCAGTGTTGTCTGAGGAGGTGGTGGACAATGGCGAGACACAGGTGTCGGGGGGTGAGGTAGTTGTATGGGAAGCAAGTTACAGTGGGGACTCCTTAGGGGGGACTTTCTCATGATGGGACAGATTGAACTTGGGTGGATCAGGCACAGGAACAGATGAATTTTTTGGGGGGTTTATTTAACTTTTATTTAGCAAAAATAACCATAGAGATATTTATTCGTTATCTTCTCAGCGCAGTCTGGCGTTGGGGTTCGTCACTTTGATGGCGAGCTGTGCCGCTCTCTCCACAACGGTCTGTAGGTTCTTAGATGGAGACTTTGTCGGCGATTTCAGTACAGAAGGACTTGTTGCTCATCCACAGAACCTCGACCTCCTTGACATTGTGGACAAGGAATTTGCGGGTGGACCAGGAATTTGCGGAACCCTGTGGGCAGCATGTGTTTGGTCTTCTACTTGCTACCGTATCCAATGTTGGGCAATATAGATTCGCAAGTAATATTATTTTTCACACCTATCCCAAAAATGTATGCAGTTTGCGCAAATAAAACTGGAAACAGGAACTGGAGAGAGGGCCTGTAGGTGGGGGGGCAGGCTGGGGGGAAGGAGGTTGAGCTGGAAGAGCCAGGGGAGTGCCCCCTGGGGCTAGCGTGTGTGGTGGTGACAACAACCGGATGTAGTTAGAATGACGACGCAGGACCCCAACTTAAAAATTTAGCATCAACCGGTACAATTGTCAATTATGAGCTTGATCAATTGTGGTATGTGTTCTATGTATTCTACTCAGTTTAATACCGTATATGGCAGCTATCCGGAAAAATAGTTTGGAGAGAGTGAAAGATAGGAAAAAGACGTAAATTGTTTGGAGAGAGGGCCTGTAGGTGGAACTCCGGAAAAATTGTTTGGACAGGGGGCCTGTAGGTGGACCTCCGGAAAAATTGTTTGGAGAGAGGGCCTGTAGGTGGACCTCCGTTATAATTGTTTGGACAGAGGGCCTATAGGTGGACCTCCGGAAAAATTGTTTGGAGAGAGGGCCTGTAGGTGAAACTCCGGAAAAATTTTTTGGACAGAGGGCCTGTAGGTGGACCTCCGGAAAAATTGTTTGGAGAGAGGGCCTGTAGGTGGAACTCCGGAAAAATTGTTTGGACAGAGGGCCTATAGGTGGACCTCCGGAAAAATTGTTTGGAGAGAGGGCCTATAGGTGGACCTCCAGAAAAATTGTTTGGAGAGAGGGCCTGTAGGTGGAACTTCGGAAAAATTGTTTGGACAGAGGGCCTATAGGTGGACCTCCGGAAAAATTGTTTGGACAGAGGGCCTATAGGTGGACCTCCGGAAAAATTGTTTGGAGAGAGGGCCTGTAGGGGGCCTTCCTGAAAAATTGTTTGAAGAGAGGGCCTGTAGGGGGCCCTCCTGAAAAATTGTGCTAAAAGAGTGCCAGTTGGACCTCTAAAAAATGGCGTTTTATGGGTCAGTGTTAGGCAAAGACGATATGGAGGAGGAGTAGGAGGAGGAGTAGAGAAGAGGAATCGGATACATAAGTTATTTAAATCTTTAGCTGCTTTCCCCCGGAGGAGATTTGAATTCCGGTGAAATCCAGGCTTTGTTCATTTTAATAAGCGTCAGCCTGTCAGCGCTGTCAGTTGACAGGCGTGTACGCTTATCGGTGATGATGCCACCAGCTGCACTGAATACCCGCTCTGACAGCACGCTAGCGGCAGGGCAGGCCAGCACCTCCAAGGCGTACAGCGCCAGTTCAGGCCACGTGTCCAGCTTTGAAACCCAGTAGTTGTATGGAGCAGAGTGATCGCTACGGACGTTGGTATGGTCAGCTAGGTACTCCCTCACCATCTTTCTGTACAGCTCCCCCCTACTCTGCCTAGACTGGGGACAGGTGACAGTGTCTTGCTGGGGTGACATAAAAGTGGCAAAGGCCTTGGAGAGCGTTCCCCTGCCAGTGCTGGACAAGCTGCCTGCTCGCCTCCTCTCCCCCGCTACTTGGCCCACAGAACCATGCCCTCTGCCGCTAGCGGCATCAGATGGGAAGAATTGTTTCAGCTTGTGCACCAGGGCCTGTTGATATCTATTCACTCTCATACTCCTTTCCTCTGCAGGGATGAGAGTGGAAAGGTTCTGCTTGTGCCGTGGGTCCAGGAGAGTGAACACCCAGTAATCGGTGTTTGAAAAAATACTTCTAACGCGAGGGTCACGGGATAGGCAGCCTAACATGAAGTCTGCCATGTGCGCCAGAGTCCCAACACGCAAGAATTCCCTCTCCTCACTGGCCTGACTCTCCATTTCCTCCTCCTCCTCCTCCTCCTCCAAGTCCTCCTCTTCAGCCCATACACGCTCAAGAGTTAAGGACTGAGCACTGGTACCCTCTACTGTCTCGCCGACATTCTCCTCCTCTTCCTCCTCATCCTCATCCCCCTCCTCCGATACGCGCTGAGAAACAGACCGGAGGGTGATCTGGCTATCAAGCGACGTATCTTCCTCCACCGTCTCTTGTGACAAGTGCAAAGCATCCGACTTGATGCTGAGCAGTGAGTTTTTCAACAGGCAAAGCAGCGGGATGGTGAGGCTGATAATGGCGGCATCGCCGCTGACCATCTGTGTTGACTCCTCAAAGTTGCTCAACACCTGGCAGATATCAGACATCCACGTCCACTCCTCATTGTAGACTTGAGGAATCTGAGAGACCTGACTACCAGTTCTGGTGGAAGATGACATCTGGCAGTCTACAATCGCTCTGCGCTGCTGGTAAACTCTGGATAACATGTTTAATGTGGAATTCCATCTCGTGGGCACGTCGCACAACAGTCGGTGAG
>ONZH01031078.1:0-50440 GCA_900303285.1 Rhinella marina
CACGCTCCTCATCCTATGTATTTGAACGGGACTCCTGTAGCCCCGCTCTGATGCATTGGAAATGGCCGTGCGGATCCAGGGGAGTGACATTGGGGCTAAGGCTGTTTTCACACTGCGCATGCATTTAAAGGGGTTGTCCAGGGTGAGAAAAACATGTCTGCTTGAGCCAGCGCTACAAATGTCCAGGGGCAGTGTCAGATAATGCAGCTCAGTTCCATTGCAGTCAATGGAGCTGATCTGTAATACCACACACAACCTGTGGACAGGGGTAGCGCTGTTTTTGGATCCATTTTTTTTCTAATCTTAGACAACCCCTTTAACTGAGGTCACCCATAGGTGCTCATCTTTAAAAAAAAAAAAAAAAAAAAAAAAACATTATATTTTGTGGGCGTCCACACTGCGTGTTGTCCGTTTACTTTTAAAGAGCTCGGCGCGGTATCTGATTGGCGCACGGAGCGGAGGGAGGAGGCGAATTCATATTTGATTTTTGAAGACGTAGCAAAAGCCAAAGTGACACTGAGGAGATAGCGAGGGCGGAGGCTGGGGTCAGGAGGGTGCAGCTAAAGCACAGGACGGAAGGGCCTTTTACGCATCGGCTGTATAACCGTGGTGCGCTCGTTTGACATTCGTCATTTTGGGGCGTTAAAAATTGGCGTTTATCATCAGTAGTGCCGCCGACACTGTATGAGAGGAGGGGAATGAATGATCTCACTTACGATCCTTCATTCAAATCCCCTCCTGATCATTGTAACATTAAAAGGGAAGGTAAACGAGCGCCAGTCGACCTGCTGTGATGATCGGCGCTCGTCTTGAGCCAAGGGTGCGGGTGTACGGAGGGGTCGGGAGGACCGTGACCGGTTCTGGTTCTGATCTTAAAGGGGTTGTCCACGACCTTAAAAAAATAATACTTCCCCGGTCGTTGATGACGTTGTCCCTGCAGCGCTGGGGGCGGGGGATCTATCAGGGGAGTAATGGGTCTCTTAGGCCTCATGCACACGACCGGTCCGCAAAAAACGGATCTGCAAAAAAAAAAAAACGGATGACGTCCATATGCATTCCGTACAGCCTGTCCTTGTCCGTAATGCGAACAATAATAGGACATGTTTTATTTATTTTTTTTTTATTTTGCGGAGCGGAAATACAGACATACGGAAACAGAATGCACACGGAGTAACTTCCGTTTTTTTTTTGCGGACCCATTGAAATAAATGGTTCCGCATACGGTCCACAAAAAAAAAAAAACATGCCTCTTGTGACGCTCACACCTCCCATGAAGCCTTTTCCCCCAATGATCAGATAGCGACGGCCTAAGACCTCATTCACACATCGCTGATTCACGTATGTGCGCTGTCCGTGTTCTCTACCGATAGCGCACGTGCCCATCGATTTTAATTTGTATTCACACGTCGGAGAAAAAACACGGTAACGTACTCTATATTGGTCCTTGTGTCGGACCAAACACGCCCATTGAAGTCAATGGGTCAGTTAAAACCACAACACAGATGGCCTACATGTTTAGTCCGTGTTTCTTGGACTGTTGGCAGAAGAAGCTGTGGAAATTGCTGAGCAGCGTCCATGGAATACGGGGGCGAAACTCGGATCCATCACAGACAAAACACCGACCACCTTGTCACGGGTGTCATCGCGGACGCGTGAGTTAGGCCCCATGCACACAACCGTGAAATATGGATACCGCCTGCGTTGCCTCCGTATTGTGTTTGACTTCAGTGGGTCGCCGGTCCCTCATTTTGCGGACATGTCCTATCTTTTTGCGCACGGATGATCGGTGTGCTCTCCACCAAAGGATACAACGTGTCCTATACTCGTCCACAAAATGCGTACCAACGGGTCCACAAAAAATGCGGATGCAACACGACCACATCCGTATTTTGCAGATCTGCAATTTCTGGAATGTAAACTACATACAGTCGTGTGCATGAGGCCTAAGGGTGCCACCTGTACGTGGACATGGTGCTGCCACAAACCGCGCAGCCGTTTTCTATCACACGGATTGTCAGCGGCTTGGCGCACGGTTTTGTAATCAATAAGCAAGCAATCTGAGGTTTTCTGCCGTGTCCGTTCCATACACCTGTAATGGAGGTCACGTGGCCACGTCTAGTCTGCCACTGTCAGTACACACACCCGTGAAGCCATATTTACCTGGACAAATCCCCGGAGGGAGGTCGGTAGTCAGTGCACCTGAAAATAATGCTGTCTCTGACCCCCAGGGGGCGCCTTCCTCTGCCTGTTACCTGGCTGAGCCCAGCATCTCTGTGCCTGTACCCCCCCTGCCCAGGCCTCTGCTGGGACGCCCCCCATTGTCGCCCCCCGCTGTTCATGCTTCAGCTGGTGAGATAATAGCACATAATAGAGGTGCAGAGACTGCTGCGTCACCCTGCTCCGGGTTATCTCGGGGAGGCAGATCGCCCTCTTATATGTGGCGTCCTCTTATCACTGGGCACACGCCCTCCGGGCTTCCCTGTTCTCACATTCTGCCCGGTCAGTTTACCTCGACGTCAGAAATATTTACAAAGCTCCGGTCCGAGGGCTGCGTGTCGCTGGCATGTGACCGCTGCCCGCTCCTCCGCCAGGCTGCAGCAATCAACGTTTTATTTTTAGATTTCAAGATCTCTGCTTGCTGTCAGCGAATGACAATGGTCCTTCTCTATGGAAATAGCTTAGCACCGTGTACTGTCGTTATGTCAGGCAGTCCCATAGAGAATGCATGGGGGCAGCAGCGAGCAAGAGCCACTCCCCCCCCCCCCCCCCCCAAGATCAGGATCTGACCACTGAGAGCCCCCACCAACTGATCCTGAGAAAGGGGGTTCTGAATGGAGTGGTGGGTCACGCCTTCTGCTATTTGGTCGATACGTTAAAACTTGGCACATGCCCTTTTAATGAATGTTTTTCGAGGACTGGGTGGACTTACCTGGGGGCGTGCACACAAAGTCCGTATTACAGGCCCATAGGCAGAACCCTAAGAATCTAGGATCTGTACTTCTGGGGGGCCGCACGGAGCCTGCAGGGTCACTGCATGCAGCCACCCGGTCATACATGGCTGTTTCTCAGGTTTTTACATGTATGTTCCATGTTGGGGGGGGGTGGAACACAGCAGGGACAGGACGTGGTCATCTTTGGGACCCCCATTTCTGACCTCTTTACCCTTGGAAAGGCGTTTAAGCCACCGTAAGGCCTCAGGAACAGGACCATAGTTTTGGTCCGCAACCGATCCACATTTTTGACCATTAAATTCAATGGTGCTGCAAAAGATTCGGAATGTGCAAGGCCAGTATCCGTGTTCCGTAGAGCCGCAATTTGTGGACCGCAAAAGCGTCTACAGCCGTGTGCACAAGGCCCTAATGCTGCGTTTTTCCTTGGAGGGGGTTCCTTGGAGCTTTATCCGTACCCTGGAGCAGAGAGCTGGTGTAAGCTTAGAGCGGCGGTCTAGACCGGCGCCGGATCTGGCCAAAGGATACATGTGGTGCTTAGATTACTAGTTGGCTTAGGGATCATTCAGACGACCGTATGTTGCTTTCGGCATCTGATCCAACCAAAACATGCAAACTACACACAGTGCGTTGTCCGGATCTTTTCTTCCGTTCCGTGGCCCCACAAAACAAATAAAACATGGCCTATACTTGTCAGTGAAAATCAGGACGTCGCCCCATTGAAGTCTATGGGTATGCAAAAATGCGGAACCTAATCCGTTTGCTGAACTGCCCGCAAAAAAAAAAAACGAATCTGCATTTTTGCGGACAGCAAAAAAACATACGGCATCTGAATGAGCCTTAGTTTGAGACAGAATTTTATGCCAAAATTTTGGAGCAAAAGTCACATTGTAGGCCACACCCCTTTCCCCAGAAGCCACGCCCTCACAGCTAAGCTCTGTCCAGTGGCATACATAGAGAAGTAAGGGCTCCATAGTAAGGATCAAACCAGGCCCCCAGAGGACAGAAGGGTTACGGCCTAAACCCCTTTCAGCGACCCTTGGGCCATGTTTCCCCTGCCTCATTTGCTAAAAGTTGTTCCTTTAGAAGGTGGAGTCCTGACCAAGTTTTCACCTCCAGTAGAAGAGGAGATAATCCCAACTAAGACTGGGCCCCCTCCTGCCCTGGGCCCCAGAGCAGTCGCATGGTCTGCCGCTATGGTAGTTACTCCACTGGCTCTGCCCCCTTTCAGTGCATCAAAAAGTTGTAGAAATCCTAGTTGCACCAAATTGTGCCTCTTTTTAGACTGATTCTAGGCACATGCAGGTCACTAATTCTGGGCCCTTGTGAGTTCTTTAGTGCCCATATTCCATTACTACAACAAAGAAATGCTGCATTTTCACAGCAGTTTTTGTAAAATTGCAGCAAAAACCCCTTTCGCTCAGTCTCGTGCTTAGAAATATTCATGAGAGTGATTGTAAAGAGTACACGTGTCCTTACAGGAGTCAGTATGACCTCTATGTACAGGAAAGTTCATCTACAGGCGTAAGTCACATGTAAAAAGGAAGCACTGGTCGGCTCGCCCCCTTGCGTGGCGCTGGTCGGCTCGCCCCCTTGCGTGGCGCTGGTCGGCTCGCCCCCTTGCGTGGCGCTGGTCGGCTCGCCCCCTTGCGTGGCGCTGGTTGGCTCGCCCCCTTGCCTGGCGCTGGTCGGACTAGTGGCAGACTAGACGTGGTCACGTGACGTCCATTACAGGTGTATGGAACGGACGCGGCAGAAAACCTCACGGTCAGATTGCTTGCCTATCGATTACGAAACTGCGCGCCAAGCCGCTGACAATCCGTGGCGGCTCGCCCCCTTGTGTGGCGCTGGTCGGCTCGCCCCTCTTGTGTGGGGGCCCGACATTTCCTGTTTTCTTTGGCTGGTGTGATCACATTCCAATTCTGCCGCTAGGTGAGGATCCCAGAGGTAGGACCCACACCTCAAAACAGGCATTATGACATTTGGCATGTCCTGCGACTGTACCATAAATACTTAAAGCCTGTGGACACCTTTGGAGCCTTGTTTGACTTCTGCAGCCTTCTTGTTTTCTCACACGTTGCAGGCTGCTCAGTCCTGGACTTGGTGAAATGGTCTGCAGCCCTTCCCTCTACTCTCCTGAACACACACCAAACCTGACACCTTTACCGCCATCAGAGAGCTTGTCTGACAGATTTCATCTGACTGGGACTGAGCAGCCTGCAATGTAGGAGAATACATGCAGGGTGCAGGAGACAAACGGAGCAACATTTTTAATAACAACCAGTTACAAATTTGTGTTTTATCCAGTGATACAGACCGTGCTAACAAAAAAATAAAAATAAAAGTGTCCATAGCCTTTAAGGTAAGACTAGCCCTGTAACATGACGGTTGTGGCTCTACGTCACCCTATGTTGGAGGTATAGATCGGTGTATACGTCATGGGCTGCAACGTATTCCAGGGATAAGTAACCTCCGGCACTCCAGCTGTGGTGAAACTATGACTCCCAGCATGCACAATTGCTATCTGTCAGAGAAGTGAATGGAGCATGCTGAGAGTTGTAGTATAACAACAGCTTGAGTGCCGGCGATTGCTGATCCCTGGTCTAAGCAGTCAGTGGAATATATTTTTTAAAAAAAAAACAAAAACATACTCAGTGCGGTATATTTTTTAATGCATAGAATACCGCAGTCTACTATGCAAATGTCCTGCCTGTCTCTGCATTACTCAATCGATCGTTTGCCACTTGACTGTGGCCGCCAGTCATCGGCCTGACCTGTGTATTGTCCGCCTTACTGACCTCTCCACTAAGGCTAATGATTGGCTGTTGTAGTCACATGGCTGCAACATTTAAAGAGGACCTGTCCCCTCTCCTGTCTGTTTTAATAGCGTCATGCACCCCCTCATGTAATAACAATTCTGGAACATCTATTCTTATGTCTCTATTTTGTGCCATTCCTTTATTATTCCTACTAGAAGATATGAATGAATTGCTAGCAGTCTGCAGTAAGGGTACATAGAGGAGGTGACCAGTTGGGGGTGTGTACCTGCACAGACTCACTCTATCCAATCAGTGTTGCCATTGTCAGTCTGTGCAGGTACACACCCCCAACTGGTTACCTCCCCTCTGTATCCTTACTGCAGACTGCTAGCAATTCATTCATAAGTTCTAGTAGGAATAATAAAGGAACGGCACAACATAGAGACATAAGAATAGATGTTCCAGAATTGTTATTACGGGGGGTATGCAGGAAGCTATTAAACAGGCATGTCATGAGAGGTGAAAGGTCCTCTTTAAAGGGGTTGTATATGATTATAATAACATTAGACAGCACCACACCTATCGAGTGGTCAAGTCTGGCATTACAGCTCCTTTCAGGTCAGTGAAGATGAGCTGCAATACCAGACGTCACCAGGTGTGGTGCTAAAAAGCAGCCTGGTTCTTCTAATCCTCTTTAAACCATACTTCCACTCCTGTCCGGAAGAAGATCCCTCCTCGACCACTCGCCCTGCAGGTTTTGGCATCACCTGACAATGCGAACCCTTCATGGCGCGGGCCTAAGGGCGCAGATATGTACAGATATCAGATGCCAGGATACGTTGTGGTGGTGTCTGCTGGCAGTTGTGCCAGGGGTTAGAGCCCCCCCTAGGGCACTGTGACCAGTTTGTATTGTATATTATACACCGCACGCTCATAGCGTATGCAAACAGGTGCCTCTGCTGCTTACATTATGTAAAACCTAGGCTTATATAGAGCAGATGAGCTGCACGGAGGAGATGGGGCACTGTGATGGCGACTCTGGGTGCTCCCATACCTGACCTGGTAACAGTGCTCTGCTTGTCTCGCCGCTTTCTCTGCCTTCACCCCCATTTAATTCACCTCCTGTCCTTCTATTTCTCAGAGTCTAGCCCAGCTAGAGATCCTGTGCAAGCAGCTGTATGAGACCACCGACACCAGCACCCGACTGCAGGCCGAGAAGGCTCTGGTGGAGTTCACCAACAGCCCAGAGTGTCTGAGCAAGTGCCAGCTGCTGCTGGAGAGGGGCAGCGTAAGTATACGCTATATACATTATTAGTGAGCTGGTGGTAGGCCAGGTGCAGCCTCCTGCTAACGGGGGGAATTTTCATTTTCTTTTTGAGAAGGTTCTAAGCAGTATCTAAGTTTTCACCACTTAAAGGGGTTCTCCGAGTTATAAATATTGATGACCTATCCCCAGGATAGGTCATCAATATCAGATCGGCAGGGGTCAGACACCCGGCACCTCCGCCGATCAGCTGTTTGAAGAGGAGGCGCGCCGTATCAGCGCTGCCTCCTCTTCAGTGTTTACATACTGGCCGTAACGGGATAGTGGTGAGTAGGTGTAATTACACCTCACTGCCCCATTCATTTCTATGAATAGAATCGCTTCCATAGACTTGTATGGGAGCGATTCTTCCCATAGAAATGAATGGGGCAGTGAGGTGTAATTACACCTACTCACCACTACCCCCGAGTCGGCCAGCATGTAAACACTGAAGAGGAGGCAGCGCTGATACGGCGCGCCTCCTCTTCAAACAGCTGATCGGCGGAGGTGCCGGGTGTCTGACCCCCGCCGATCTGATATTGATGACCTATCCTGAGGATAGATCATCAATATATATATCTCGGAGAACCCCTTTAAAAGGGGTTCTCCGGGAATTAATAAAATGAAAATACGTAAGTATTACTTTATTATAAATATATTAACAAATACTTTCCATTAGTTATAATGGCTCGTTCTGTCTAGGAAACAATCATTAGGAAAAACAAAATGGCCGCCATCCTATTAGTACACACAGAACCTGTCCTAATCACTCAGGAGGACAAGTTACTTCACAGCACTGAGCTGAAGAGCTACCTCAGCCACCGCTCTGCTTGTCAGGGATTATGATCCTGAATACAGCTGATAAGATCTTCAGCTGAATCTCTGTAGGAATGGAGTTCATGAACAGACATAAGGCACAGAGAGGACGGACAGGACAGAGTGTAGTAATGTAGCCGACTGACAAGTGCTGCTGCTCATCAGCCACATCACCAGCTCCTCGCTGTACTTCATGTCTCCTCATGAACTCCATTCCTACAGAGATTCATCTTATCAGCTGTATTCAGGATCACAATCCCTGACAGGCAGAGCAGAGAGGAGGATGAGGCAGCTCTTTACCTCAGTGTTGTGAAGTAACTTGTCCTCCTGTGTGATTAGGACAGGTTCTGTGTGTACTAATAGGACAGCGGCCATTTTATTTTTCCTCATGATTGCTCAAAATGAGCCATTATAACTAATGAAAGGTATTTGGTAATATATTTATAGTAAAGTAAAATTTAGGTATTTTCATTTTCTTAGTTCCCGGAGAACCCCTTTAAAGAGGACCTTTCATGGTTTTTATTTAGTTTAGATAAATACCTTTCGTTCCCAGGTACGCCCCCCCCCCCACCCGATGCTGCAGCCCTACCTGTTTTTTTTAAAGTAAGGCTCCTACGCCCCGCTGTGCCCGCCTGTAGTTTTCCCACTGAGAATGTAAATACTGAGCATCGGTACAGGGAGGAGGAGACGGCAGGGTTTCTCAATGGGCGTCTCCTTCTCCCTGGCTGTACCGTGATCCAATCACAGAGGAGAATAGGGGCAGCATCAGCGGGGGCACCCGTGAACAAAAGGTGTTTATCTAAACTAAATAAAACCATGAAAGGTCCTCTTTAAGGTGACCCTCCATTCAGGGCAGAGCTGTGAAACGACCTTCCATTCAGTAGCTCAGAAATGATATGCAAGTGATGACCTGCTCTTTATTACCTCAGACTTTGCTCCTCAGCCCAGTTAGGCCAGAGCTGTGATCTGTGACTACAGCTCATCTACAGAATTGACAGATAGTCTGAGGTAGTCTGAGACACGCCTCCTGTCTCATTATTGGTTCAGAGTGCCGCTGCCTGAACCAATGATGAGACAGGAGGCGTGTCTCACACTCCCCGTAGGCTCTGTAGATAAGCTGTGGTCAGAAATCACACCTCTGGCCTAATTGGGCTGAGATAAAAAGTAGCCAAGGGGCAAGGTCTGAGGTAATAAAGAGAAGTTCATCACTTGCATATCATTTCTGAGCTACTGAATCGAAGGTCGTTTTAGCGTCCTGAGAGCTGTCACTTTTATTTTTCCATTGCTATGCCCATCTGAGAATGTTTATCGCGGAATGAGTAGTATTTTTTTATGGGGTAAATAGAAGTATGGAGAAAGTCCAACATTTTTTTGGAGGTGATTGTCTTTACAGCATTCAAGGGGTTTTCCTAGACTTTTATACATCTGGAAAGGTGATCAGTATCTGATCGGTGGGGGTCCTGCATCGGGACCCCCGCCAAACAGTTGTTTGAGAAGACACCAGCGCTTGCAGTAGTGCCGCGGCTCTCGCTCAGTTTAGTCTAGGCTGTGTGATGTCACTTTCATTGGTCACATGGCCATTGACGTGACTGGGACCGAGTGCGATACTGATCACAGAAGCTTTACAATGTACGGCACTGTGACTGGTGAGCACGGAGAAGGCCACGGCGCTACTGCCAGTCCTGGTATCTTCTCAAACAGCTGATTGTCGGAGTTCCTTGGTGTCAGACCCCTACCAATAACCTATCCTGAGGATAAGTCGTCAGCTGATTGTTGAGGGTCCCTGGTGTTGAACCTCCACAGATCAGATACTGATGGACCTATCCAGAGAATAAGTCATCAGCTGATTGTCGGGTGTCCCAGGTGTCAGACCCCCACAGATCAGATACTGATGGACCTATCCAGAGAATAAGTCATCAGCGGATTGTCGGGGGTCCTAGGTGTCAGACCCCCACTGATCAGATACTGATGGACCTATCCTGAGGAGAATAAGTCATCAGCTGATTGTCGGGGGCCCCAGGTGTCAGACCCCCACCGATCAGATACTGATGGACCTATCCAGAGAATAAGTCATCAGCGGATTGTCGGGGGTCCCAGGTGTCAGACCCCCACTGATCAGATACTGATGGACCTATCCTGAGGAGAATAAGTCATCAGCTGATTGTTGAGGGTCCTAGGTGTCAGACCCCCACCGATCAGATACTGATGGACCTATCCAGAGAATAAGTCATCAGCGGATTGTCGGGGGTCCTAGGTGTCAGACCCCCACTGATCAGATACTGATGGACCTATCCAGAGAATAAGTCATCAGCTGATTGTTGAGGGTCCTAGGTGTCAGACCCCCACTGATCAGATACTGATGGACCTATCCTGAGGAGAATAAGTCATCAGCTGATTGTTGAGGGTCCTAGGTGTCAGACCCCCACCGATCAGATACTGATGGACCTATCCAGAGAATAAGTCATCAGCGGATTGTCGGGGGTCCTAGGTGTCAGACCCCCACTGATCAGATACTGATGGACCTATCCAGAGAATAAGTCATCAGCTGATTGTCGGGGGCCCCAGGTGTCAGACCCCCACTGATCAGATACTGATGGACCTATCCTGAGGAGAATAAGTCCTCAGTAGAAAAGTCTCAGAAAACCCCTTTCACTATGCAGTAAAAATGTCACTTTTATGCTAAAGGATTTTTTATGTTTACTGCAGCACCAAATGTATGTATAGATTTTTTTTCATTTAAATTTTTTATTACTTTTGCACAATGAAAGTTTTTTTTTTCTTTATACAAGACCATTTGTTTTTGTGATGCCCGTTACATTTTTATTTCTATATCCGAGGACTTGTCCCTCATTAGACGACTTGTAACATTTTGAGGTACCATATTACTTTTTTGTTCTGCTTTTTTGGAGGTAAGATGAACACAAAAAGCACCTCTGTCATTGTTTTTTAATTTTATTTCTAAAGAGGTTCACTGTGCACAAGAAATAACCTGGTAAATGCTCTAGGTTGTTCCAGATTCCCTATATGTGTAGTTTATTATCTTTTTTTTTCAGTAATAAAAGGTGTACGGAAAAAGGTGTTTTTTTTGTTTTAAATTAGAATGGTTTTTAACATTTTTCTAAGCAGGTTATGTCTTGCAGTGTATTATGATGGTTAATGCAGGGCCTAATAGGCTGCGGTACATGGCAGACCTGAAGGCCGTCGTTAGACCTAGATGTGGGTCCAGGTGAGGTGTCCACACATATCCTCAGGATAAGTCATCAGTATGTGATCGGTGGGGGTCCGACACCCGGGACCCCCGGCAATCAGCTGTTTGAGAAGGCACCGGCGCTTCTGTGAGCACCACTACCTCCTCTTAGCTTTTCCTAGACCAGTGATGTCATGTTCATCAGTCACGTGTCGGACCCCCACTGATCAGATACTGATGACCGATCCTTAGGAATAGGAATATCCTGAGGATAGGTCATCAGTAGTAAAATCCCAGAAAACCCCTTTAATAATGGAGGGTCCTCTGTTCAGGATCCTCATCTCTTGGCCAGAGTGGAGAGCGTCTTTGGATCTGGAGGATCCGTCCTGTCCTTCATTACACAGACAACACACTGATTTGAATGGACATTGTGTAATGCTTAGTTTTTCCTGTGGTGGCGCTGCAGGACGATTGAACACTTCCAGATTTCTCCACAGATTACATCTCTGATGGTCCTCGCAGGGGGACACTTCGTGGTCCGCTCATTATCATCGGACCCTTCTAGTCATTGTGTAATGTGGAAATTTCTTTGTCTTAATGAACACTGAAGTGTCTCCTCTCTTGTCCACAGTCTTCCTATTCCCAGTTACTTGCTGCCACATGCCTCACGAAGCTGGTGTCCCGGACCAGTAATCCCCTGCCACTGGAGCAAAGAATTGACATCCGTAAGTACAGAGCGGAGAAATCTGAAGTTCAGCTGCCTCCTCCTCATCTCCCTTCACCTATTCCTTCTGGGAAGCGTCAGGGGACCACCATACACATTAGATCAGGCCAACCTGCGGCCCTCCAGCTGTTGCAAAACTACAACTCCCAGCATGCCCAGACTGCCTACAGCTATTAGCCTACAGCAGGGCATGGTGGGTGTTGTACCATATATTTCCGGGGCATCTTCTTATGTAGTGCGGAGAGGATGTGCAGATTTTTACGCATTTCATCTTCGTTACAGGGAACTATGTGTTGACGTATTTGGCCACTCGCCCAAAACTTGCTTCTTTCGTTACCCAAGCCCTGATTCAGCTGTACGCCCGAATCACCAAACTGGGCTGGTTCGACAGTCAGAAGGACGAATATGTGTTCCGCAGCGTCATCGTGGATGTCACCCGCTTCCTGCAGGTTAGTGGTCGCCGAGCAGATTCACCAGTCACCTCAAGTCTGCTGGACTAATGCCGTGCTCAAAATTAGCCCGACAGATCTCTTACCATTCACTGCCAGCCCCACGTCTCCTCCCTTGTTTCTCATACAGATGACTGTGTCTGTTTTTGCAGTCCGCAAATTGCGGATCTGGAAAACATGGATACCGGCCGTCTGCGTTCAGCATTTTGCAGAATGGAACGGCCAGCCCTATGATAGACGTGCCTATTCTTGTCGCCATTGCGGACAAGAATAGGACATGTTCTGTTTTATTGCGAGCCATGGAACGGAAGTATAGATGCGGACAGCACATGGTTTGGCATGTGTGCCACTCCATTCATTTTCGTTGGAGATACCCAACCTCATTTCTGGTATCCCTGAGGATCCTAATGGTCCGAAGCCCACAGACCAGATGCTTATATTTAGGGGCGAAGTATTCATCTTTGTACAAACCATTTAACTGCATTCGCCCTTAATATGTGGTTGCTCCTTAACGAGAACCTGTCATCAGTGCCCCCCCCCCCCATGAAACTTTCTGCATAGCTGTGGTTGTTCACCCTGTTTTTCTTTTGTTGATCGGAGGCTTCGTTCCAGATTTAGGAAAGGTTTCCTTAAAGGGTTAAAGGGTTACTCCCATCTTAGACAATGGGGGCATATTGCTAGGATATGTCCCCATTGCCTTATAGGTGCGGGTCCCACCTATATCGAGAACGGAACCCCAAAAGTTAAGGAGGGCGCACTGCGCATGCACAACCGCCGTCCATTCCTTTGTATGGGGCCGCCTAAAATAACCGAGCGCTGGCTCGGCTATTTCCGTCGGCTACATAGAAATGAATGGGAGCGGTGACCGCGCAAGTGCGGTGCGCTCCCATTCATTCCTATGGGAGCAGTGGGGAGCTGTGCCTGGTGGTGGCCGGACCCTGGGACCAGCACCTATCAGATAATGGGGGCATATCCTTGCGATATAACCCCATTGTCTAAGATGAGAATACCCCTTTAATTTGCAAATGAGGGTGTCACTATTGCTCTTGTTGCACCGGAGATCCGCTCCTTTCCGTGGTCAGACGCTCTCTCACTGCTTTGCCACTTACTTTGCCAAAGCAACCAGGGAGGAATTGGCCACAGAAAGGAGAAGTGCCACCTGTCCCGACATGTCTGCTTGTATTCCCTATGAATTAACATTTCCAGTCAATCATCTCTTGGGTTGCTGTTCCTCTATTGTTCCTTCTTAAAAATGTATGATTAAATTGACAATTGGGTATTACCATTTTGTGATGGGGGTTCCTCTGCACTTTCTCTGTCCAATTAGTGCTGACTGTATAGGGATACGCTCCTTTTAACAGCAGAAATAATAATCGCTGTTCATCCACATGTTTTCAGGAGGAATAACAGAGGACTGTTAGAGTTATAAGAAACAAATGCACCATTATTTTATGAGGCATAGAAGTCAGCTGTGAGGCGGCGGTGACAGGCGTTTATGTGATGTGTATGCAGCTTGTAGATGGGGTATACTTGCCTGCAGCCTTGTTTGGGTTTATCACATGCTTTGGAGTAACGATCTTATGATTTGTAATGTTGTTGTTGATTCTTCATGTTTGTATAAGAGCTTGACCTCATGATCCTAAAGAGGACGCCGACATTAACAACCATCTGTGTGCCATTAAGCTGATCGGTCGGGTACAGACCACGTGAACATGGTGGCATTGGACCCTTCTGATGACAGCTGGAGCGCCCTGACCCCCGCAGGTTCTTCACGGCCGTTTATAGAATCTATAGAAGTCTATGGAACTGTTCCCATGGCGCTAACAGCCAGAGAATAGCGGCCATCAAAAAATAGGACGTGTGCTGTTTTTGACAGTTTTCACAGTCAGACGGACCCCAATTGAAATGGGACAGTTTAGACTGGAGTGCACCGTCTAACGACCATTAAAAATGGTACAAAGGGCTGTCATGGGAAAATAAGAAATGAAAATACCTCATTCGACCACTTGGGGACAGTCGCTCATTACTGGATGTAGCAGGAAAGGACCTGCACTCCCAGGGTGATGACATCATCATGCTTCGAACATCAGGTCCTGCTGCATCCAGTGAAGAGCGAGTGTCCCCACACATTCAAGTGGATGAGGGAGTATTTGTTTTTTATGGCAGCAGAATCGGGACCAAAGTAGGGGCATTATTAATTCTGGGGGCCACTAATGGGGGCATTAATAATACTGGGGGCACTATGGGGGACATTAAGTAGATAGAGGGCACTGCTTGCATTAGGCTTTTCCCCCTCGACACCGGATGTTTTCATCCCTGCACGGGGAGCAGCTGCAGTCGTGGTCCGAGGACCAGGAGAGGTGCGGGGAGCCAGATAAGTATATTCAGTGTGAGCGGCCTGGATGTATGGAGGGGCATTTAATAGTCTTTGATAACCCCTTTAAAGGGAGCCTGTCAGCAGGAAATTAACAGATAAACCAGGCACAATGCCTTGTAGTGCTATCTCAGCTGAATGTGATGATACATTTCCACTGCTTCATTTTGGAGAAGAAAAGTTCTTTTAATCCATATACAAATCAGCAGTTAAGTGCACTAAGGGTGGACCAAAGCCACTCTGTGCAACCTTGCTCCTTCTGCTAGCTCCTCCTTTTCCTTCCCCAGGTTCCTGCATAGTCATCTGGCCCGGCCTTGTCAATCAAAAAGCAGAGAAAGGGGCTGGCAGAGGAACAGAGGTGTACAGAATGACTTGGGCCCGCCTCTGGGGCACTTAATTGGTCATTTGCATATGGATTATCAATGCTTTTTCTCCAGAATGAAGCATTAGTTTGCTGAGCTAGCCCTACAAGGCATGATTTACTAGTGAATTTCTGGGTGACAGATCCCTTTAAGATTATTTACATTTTTAAACCAATTTTTCATGTATTTATCTACAACTTAAAATAAACTTGAAATCCTGCAGTTTTTGCTCTGACCACTGAGCCTCAGAAAAGTCTGATGATTCCTGTTCCATGGAGGTCACTTCCCAGTAGTCTTCTCATCATCATCACAGGCAGGCTTACATTGACATGCCACTTCTATATAAATAAACCAGGATCCACCATTCACAGCAGGTAATATCACTGCTTATACCTCCTCCCTGCGCAGGGACCTGTAAAGGTTACAGAGCATGCCCGGAACATGTCACCCTAGAAGTCAATCTCCAGACTACGGTTTTGTGTAGGTCATGTGGCTGCTATAAAGCATATCTCTGGATGCTGTTCCAATGAAGGCCCCCCATAATCATGTACAGGAAATTAAATTTAAAAAATCTACCCTTAGCAAATAAAAACAGATGAGATCTGATTACACACTGGTCTTGCCAGCAGAGGGTGTAAAAGTGCTTCCCTTGCGCTATAAAAAGCCTCTCAGGGGTTACTTTTGGGTAGTGTACCTCTTGATGAGAGATTATTGACTGCTAGACATGTCTCTACAACGCACTCAAACACTTTTGTCCAGTTGACAGACCTTGAGCGGGGCAAATTATTGGACTGAGAGAAGCAGACTGGTAGTTTTGACAAATTGCCCGCCATCTAGGCCATGCCGACCTAGCTGTTAATAGGTGATGGGAGCAGTGGTTACGTGAAGGCACACGTGGCCCCTATATTACGCACCCCTGTCTCTGACCGGACCATTTCCAGGCGCCTGGCGGAAGGGATTTTGTATCATGATGCGCATTACATGTCTTGACATTGACAGCCAGCCGCCATCGCTGTTGTTTGCGGTGGTGTCATGAAAGAGAAACCTGGACTGCTGTGGACTGCAACCTTAACATCTTTAGTAATGAATCCATGTTCTGTTTGCGGCAGAGACACACTTCCCCAACTGCTGGTGAGATGATCTGGGAGCCATCGCGTATGACCGTTGGTCACCCCTAGTAGTGATATGAGGGCCGCCTGTCTTCTTCTCAGAGCAGGGTAATGCTCGCCCACACACACAAGGGTTTCCCAGGAATGTCTCTAGATTACAGCACTTCCTTGGCTGCCCGGTCACGAGATTTATCACAAATCAAGCATTTATAGGACCAGCTGGGTTGACAACTTCAGCAACCTACAAGTGTGTAGGAGCTATAGGCCCAGCTGTAACATCTGAGGGCAAATGTGCAGCAGGATACAATACTGAACCTGTATGCCTTCATGTCCAACCATATCTCATCTTGTATCCATGCTAGAGGCCGTACCTCATCTTATATCCAGGCTAGAGGCCGTATCTCATCTTGTATCCAGGCTAGAGGCCATATCTCATCTTGTATCCAGGCTAGAGGCCGTATCTCATCTTGTATCCAGGCTAGAGGCCGTACCTCATCTTATATCCAGGCTAGAGGCCGTATCTCATCTTGTATCCAGGCTAGAGGCCATATCTCATCTTGTATCCAGGCTAGAGGCCGTATCTCATCTTGTATCCAGGCTAGAGGCCGTATCTCATCTTGTATCCAGGCTAGAGGCCGTATCTCATCTTGTATCCAGGCTAGAGGCCGTATCTCATCTTGTATCCAGGCTAGAGGCCTTATCTCATCTTGTATCCAGGCTAGAGGCTGTATCTCATCTTATATCCAGGCTAGAGGCTGTATCTAATCTTGTATCCAGGCTAGAGGCCTCATCTCATGTTGTATCCAGGCTAGAGGCCGTATCTAATCTTGTATCCAGGCTAGAGGCCTCATCTCATGTTGTATCCAGGCTAGAGGCCGTATCTCATGTTGTCTCCAGGCTAGAGGCCGTATCTCATGTTGTCTCCAGGCTAGAGCCGTATCTCATGTTGTCTCCAGGCTAGAGGCCGTATCTCATCTTGTCTCCAGGCTAGAGGCCGTATCTCATCTTGTCTCCAGGCTAGAGGCCGTATCTCATCTTGTCTCCAGGCTAGAGGCCGTATCTCATCTTGTCTCCAGGCTAGAGGCCGTATCTCATCTTGTCTCCAGGCTAGAGGCCGTATCTCATCTTGTCTCCAGGCTAGAGGCCGTATCTCATCTTGTCTCCAGGCTAGAGGCCGTATCTCATCTTGTCTCCAGGCTAGAGGCCGTATCTCATCTTGTCTCCAGGCTAGAGGCCGTATCTCATCTTGTCTCCAGGCTAGAGGCCGTATCTCATCTTGTCTCCAGGCTAGAGGCCGTATCTCATCTTGTCTCCAGGCTAGAGGCCGTATCTCATCTTGTCTCCAGGCTAGAGGCCGTATCTCATCTTGTCTCCAGGCTAGAGGCCGTATCTCATCTTGTCTCCAGGCTAGAGGCCGTATCTCATCTTGTCTCCAGGCTAGAGGCCGTATCTCATCTTGTCTCCAGGCTAGAGGCCGTATCTCATCTTGTCTCCAGGCTAGAGGCCGTATCTCATCTTGTCTCCAGGCTAGAGGCCGTATCTCATCTTGTCTCCAGGCTAGAGGCCGTATCTCATCTTGTCTCCAGGCTAGAGGCCGTATCTCATCTTGTCTCCAGGCTAGAGGCCGTATCTCATCTTGTCTCCAGGCTAGAGGCCGTATCTCATCTTGTCTCCAGGCTAGAGGCCGTATCTCATCTTGTCTCCAGGCTAGAGGCCGTATCTCATCTTGTCTCCAGGCTAGAGGCCGTATCTCATCTTGTATCCAGGCTAGAGGATGTATCTCATCTTGTATCCAGGCTAGAGGCCGTATCTCATCTTGTCTCCAGGCTAGAGGATGTATCTCATCTTGTATCTAGGCTAGATGCCGTATCTCATCTTGTATCCAGGCTAGAGGCAGCACAACAGGGTCCTAGAGCCTCCATCAGTTGTACAGTTTCCTCTCCTCTAATATTGTAATCTCTTCCATATATCACCATTACATTCACACACAGAAAACTTCAGTCCATCATCTCCTTTGTGCAGGATGTTTTTATTTGTGTGTTTGGTTTTTTGCTTCCTTTCCTCTGTTTATTACTATGCACTGACCTGCACTTGTGTACTCTCCACAGGACAGCGTGGACTATTGTGTCATCGGAGTCAGTATTTTATCACAGTTGACCAATGAAATCAACCAGGTAAGAGACTCCTTCCTGAACCCGGGCCAGACATTTCATCACTGACTATAATGGTGAACGGGGCTGACTTCAAACAAACACAGCAGATTTACAGGATGAAGTCCGTCCATTACCTTTAACCTACTAGTGACCAGCTGCGTTTTTTGTTTATATATACTATATGCATTCTAGCAGCCTATGAATTTTTTTTTAATCTTTTTTTTTTTTTTTTTTTTGCAGTGCGAATGTAGAAATACTGTTTTTGGCATTTTTTTTTTAAACTTTTCATACTGTTTATTTTACTCACTTATATAGCGCTGACATATTCCATAGCACTTTACAGACATTATAGTAATAAGTTATTTATATGGCTCCACCATATTCCGCAGCACTTTACAAATCAGCATTATTATCATGTGTTGTCCCCGGGGGGGGGGGTTAAATTTAAAAAATACAAAGCTGGGCAACCCCCTTAAAGGGAACCCGGACATATCCCCATTTTCACCCAGGCAGCCCCCCTGATATGCTCCGATGCTCTCATTTTTCCCTGCGCGCAAAGGCTTTTTCTGGAGATCTGGTGACATAACGGGCTCTCCATGGGTAAGATAGGTGGAGGCTTCCTCCTAGCAGTGAGCATGGTGAGGTCACTGGCACCAGTGAGCAGGCTTTAGTGCTGCCCTAGCCTGTAAAACGGCTAAAGCCCGCCCATCAGTGCCGGTGATGTCACCGAGAACACTGCTAGGCAGAAGCCTCCACCTACCATTGAAAAAAGGGAGAGCATGAAACGCTCCGATGCTCAAGTCAGAGAGGCTCCTGGGTGAAAATGGGGATATGTCCGGAATCAGAGCTAAACCCCTTTAAGGAACTTCCGATTATTTTAGTTGTACAAATAGTCCCTTTTTTAAATGGCCATGTGACAATATTTAGTGGCCATGTTCGCAGTTGGGCAGGACGGGTCCAAATTTACCAACATTTACGGCTGGAAACAGACAAAAAACTGTGGAGTATTTTTTCTCTCCAAGGACTATCTTAAAGTCACCTGACTTATGACTGCTACTGGTAAACAATGATTCGGTATGGGGATGAGCGATGGCATTATCCCTTGTGCTCATACTGTGGAGGGGATCGCTGTATGTAATATAAGTGGTCTCCTCCACCGACGAGCAGCCGACAGGGTGATCAGCTGATCCTGGTACACAGCTGACATTGCTTCTACTTATATGAATGGCCGTCCTGGTAATACAAGGAGTGCTCAAGACCTCCAGAATTGGAGCCACTCTTTTGTTTACCTACGTAAGGCTGGATATAATTCCCCATGTGCCCACCTACCTACACACCATAGTATAGACAGGAGCGGGCAGTGTAACACAGCAATGGTTCAGATGAATGAGATTTCTGGCACGTTTGTATTCTTGCAGGCAGACGCCACACACCCTCTGACCAAGCACCGCAAAATCGCTTCATCCTTCCGAGACTCCTCTTTGTTTGATATCTTCACGCTGTCGTGTAACCTCTTGAAACAGGTATGACTGGAGAACCCAAGAAATGTCATGTATTACACCACAGTGCACACGTTGTCATCTACATCCCATGCATTAGTAGCAAGGGAAATGTTGCCAGCCATTCAGACAGGAGAGAGCCACTAGTGATCCTGGCTCATAAAGGGAGCGTCCCGAATGTGCAGAGGTATAACCTGAAGTCCTGGCTTCAATCCAAAATCTGTAACAGGGCCCCCACCCATCATGCTCTATTTATTTGAGAGATTTTTGGGTACCATGGCCTGGATGTGACTTCTACTGTAACCCTGCAGCCCCTCTAGCTATGCCCTTCAAGTGAGACTGGTGCACACGGACAGGAGTTGACTTTTAAAGGATTTGTCCAGGACTTGGGGGGGAGGGGGGGAGGCTGCTTTCTTCGAAAAACAGCACCACACTTGTCCACAGGTTGTGTGCGGTATTACAACTCTGCCCCATTCACTTTAAAGACTATGAAGCACATTTATTAAGACCAGTGTTTTTAAGGCCGCTCTTATTAAAACCCTATATCTGGCGGAGGATCTGCCAGAGTTATGAAGAGGCGCCGGCCTTTCCATAACTTCAGCGCATCCAACACCAGTTCTAAATGTAAGACAGCTTCCGAGCTGTTTTACATTTAGACCAGTTTGTACGCCTAAAACAGGCCCGTCCCCTTCCCCGCCACACCAACAATTAGTAACATAGTTTGTAAGGCCGAAAAAAGACATCTGTCCATCGAGTTCGGCCTGTTATCCTGCAAGTTGATCCAGAGGAAGGCAAAAAAAAACCCCTGCGAGGTAGAAGCCAATTTTCCCCACTTTAGGGAAAAAAATTCCTTCCCGACTTCAATCAGGCAATCAGAATTACTCCCTGGATCAACGACCCCTCTCTAGTAACTATAACCTGTAATATTATTACCCTCCAGAAATACATCCAGGCCCCTCCTGAACTCTTTTAGTGAACTTACCATCACCACCTCCTCAGGCAGAGAGTTCCATAGTCTCACTGCTCTTACCGTAAAGAATCCTCTTCTATGTTTATGTACAAACCTTCTTTGCTCCAGAAGCAGCCTCTGGATTTTCTCTCTTTTATAAATAATGGAAAAAAAAAAGGCTCTTAAAAAATTGCAACACAAAAACAAGATTTTTCTTCTAAAAATGCTCTTAGTGTGTAAAACGTAAAAAAAATAAATAAAAATAGACATATTTGGTATCGTTGCGTCCGTAACAACTGGCTCTACAAAAATATCACATGATCTACCCCATCAAGTGAACAGTGTAAAAAAAATATAGAAAAATGCCCCTAAACTGCTTTTTTTTTTTTTTTTAGTTAACCTCCCAAAAATTAGATTAAAAAGTGATCAGAAAGCCGGATGTACCCCAAAATGGTGCCAATAAAAAGCACAGCTTGTCCCGCAAAAAATAAGACCTCACGCAGCTCATTCCACAAAAAAATTAAAAAGTTATCACTCTTACAAACCATGACAAAAAATTCCATGTTAGAAAATGCAGGTGCTGCTCCTCCCCTTCTGAGCCCTGGCGTATCCCCAAATAACAGTTTACGACCACATGTGGGGTGTTTCTGCAAACTGCAGAATCGGGGTAATAAAT
Source organism: Rhinella marina (assembly GCA_900303285.1). Taxonomy (NCBI): domain Eukaryota; kingdom Metazoa; phylum Chordata; class Amphibia; order Anura; family Bufonidae; genus Rhinella; species Rhinella marina. Next base: position 21,309 of record ONZH01031078.1, read on the forward strand.
ATTGAGTTTTGTTTTGTTGTTAACCCTTGATGTGTTACAGGAAAAAATTATTAAAATGGAAAATCTGCAAAAAAAGTGAAATTTTGAAATTTCACATCTATTTTGCTTTAATTCCTGTGGAATACTTAAAGGGTTAACAACATTTCTAAAATCAGTTTTGAATAGTTTGAGGGGTGTAGTTTCTAAAATGGGGTCATTTATGGGTGGTTTCTATTGTGTAAGCCTCACAAACTGACTTCAGAACTGAACTGGTCCTTAAAAAAGTTGATTTTGCAAATTTGCAAAAATTGCGTCTAAAATTCTAAACCTTCTACTGTCCTAAAAAAATAAAATGACACTACCAAAATGATTCCAACATAAAGTAGACATATGGGGAATGTAAATTAAAAAGGATTTTATGGGGCATCACTATCTGTCTTAAAAGCAGAGAGATTGAAATTTAGAAAACAGTGAATTTTTTCAAATTTTCGTTAACTTTTGGATTTTTTTATAAATAAAATTAAAACTTATCGACTCAAGTTTACCATTAACTTGAAGTACAATGTGTCACGAGAAAACAATCTCAGAATCGCTTGGATAAGTAAAAGCGTTCCAAAGTTATTACCACATGAAGTGACACATGTCAGATTTGCAAAATTAGGCCTGGTCAGGAAGGGGGGAAATGGCCCAGAGCTGAAGTGGTTAAATAAGTGTTGCTGACCTCTTAGTAGTTTGGAAATAAGGTTCATTAGATGACCGCCACAAAGTGAAAATACCAGTCACCCAGCTAGAAAAACAGTTAACCCTTTGTGACAGAACGGCTCAATATTTTTTAATAAAGACCAATTGAAAATATGATGTTTGGCCCAAATTGAGTAAAATGCAATCATAAACAAAGGTTGCCTCCATAGGTGTACATAGCCTTTTAATGAGCTGCAGTATCCAACACAACCCATGGACAATTTTAGGGCAGTTTTTGGAATAAAGCAGCCATATTGTTCTAATCCTGGACAACCCTGTTAATTCCATGGTGTATAATGATTTTACTTTTACAACGGCCTAGAATTGATTCTTTTATATGCTTCCTTTAGGCGTCTGGAAAGTCACTGCTTCTCTCTGATGGGTCTCAGCAAGACCTCCTTATGCAGCTCCTCAAACTTACCCACAGCTGCCTGAATTTTGACTTCATCGGCACCTCCACAGACGAGTCCTCTGACGACCTCTGCACAGTGCAGATCCCCACAAGCTGGCGTTCAGGTGAGAGAGAAGATGAGGTACAAGTGGTAGGGAAAAATAAGGAGGCAGCTACTTGTTCTCATGCAGTGTTGGTTGTCCCTGCAGCTTTCCTGGATTCTTCCACACTACAACTCTTCTTTGACCTGTATCATTCCATCCCCCCCAACTTCTCCCCACTGGTGAGTACGCCGCTGCTAGATGAAGCAAGACTGGCTCAGTTCTGCATTTACCGAGGCTGTTACTGACGTTTCCCCCTCCTCAGGTCCTCTCATGTCTTGTACAAATTGCCTCTGTCCGCCGCTCCTTATTTAATAATGCAGAAAGAGCCAAGTTCCTCTCGCACCTGGTGGACGGAGTGAAGAGGATCTTAGAGAATCCCCAAGTGAGTATTTGAAGGGTTTGGGTTTATATAAGGCAGCTATTACATCTGCGGTTCGGCCCACTGGTACCTCATCAAGGTTGTTGCTAATTGCTGGGCTGTACCTATGTTTCACGTGGCGCAGCCTGGCAAATAGCGGTAATAGCACCCTTAAAGGGGTTCTCCGGGAATATGAAGAAAATGAAAATACTCATATATTACTTTATTATAAATATATTCCCAAATACCTTTCATTAGTTATAACGGCTCGTTTTATCTGGGGAGTAATCATTAGGAGAAACAAAATGGCCGCCGTCCTATTAGTACACACAGAACCTATCCTAATCACACAGGAGGACAAGTTACTTCACAACACTGAGGTAAAGAACTGCAGATCCACTTTTTGTGGCTCGCAAAAGCCATACAAGTGCTCCAGACAAAAATAAAATAAATAAGAGCCATTGGCTCCTAAACTGAAAAATTTTTAGTCGCCAAATTGAAAATACATATAATTATAATAATAAAAAAAGACTTGTAGAAGATGAGACGCAGGTCACAGTAGTGAGCCAGCTCTACATATAGGAGAATATAGCACCACATACCTCTTACATCCAGGGATGTCTCCTGTCATGTAGAACCTTCTCTGTCTTTTTCTCCTCCTTTTGACCCAGACCACCATGACAAATTCTTTCAGCTGCATCTCGTCTCTACAGAGTTTGTTACAGACCCATTAGATTTCTCAGTTTGTCCATCAACCTCCCCATCCTGGTGTCCTGAAAATGTCATCCTGCTGCCACTCCCAATACTGTGCCCGTTGTGCTCCCCAATACCCCAGGTACTTTACTGCTGAAAGAATAGTGACCCCCCCCTCCAGTAGAAATAATGACCCTGTGATGTCTACAGCAATAGTAACATAGTTTATAAGAAAAAAGACATCTGTCCATCCAGTTCGGCCTGTTATCCTGCAATTATAAATGCCAGTAATAATAAAACCTTAGATTAATTCAGGTTATTCTAAAGTCTTGTCGCCATCTGCAAATTTTAAAGCGCATTGGCGACCATTTTGGTCGCCATCTGGAGCGCTGCATACGGTTGTGTGAATGCTCCCTTATCCATCCCTTCTCTTGCATTGATCAGTCAGATGGTTGAATTTCACTGTGTTTTTGTCCCCCAGAGCCTCTCTGACCCCAATAACTACCATGAATTCTGCCGCCTGCTGGCACGCCTGAAGAGTAATTACCAGCTAGGGGAGCTGGTGAAGGTGGAGAACTACCCCGAGGTCATCAGACTCATAGCAAACTTCACCGTCACCAGTCTACAGGTACGTAGCACCTTTTTATCCATCTAATCCATCTCTATCTTCATGCAGAATTCACTCATTCTTACACTGTCGCTTTCTTGAGATGGTGTCATGTATTACCCAAGGATTTTGTTTTAAGCCCCCCTTTTTTATATGGCTGCGGCGGGCCAGGATGAGATGACGGTATGAGAGAGGACAACTTTTACTGCCGCCATATGTCAGTTCTTCTAGTGGAGAATATCACAGAAATATGGCAGACGATGGAACATGGCCAAAAATTTTAATCTGATGGACTACACGTGAAAAGTGGCATAGAGAAGTGCAGTAATGGCCCCATGCAACTCTATGGGTGCCTTATTACTGCTCTGGAGCCATGATACCGCTATAGGTGACCATACACATAGTATGGCAGTATTTTGGCTAAGCTTTATCAACCCTATGATCCCTTTCTTAAAGGGGCTGTCTCACTTCAGTAAGTAGCATTTACCATGTAGAGGAAGTTAATACCAGGCACTTACTAATGTATTGTGATTCTCCATATTGCTTCCTTTGCTGGCTGGATTCAGTTTTCCATCACATTATACACTGCTCGTTTCCATGGTTACAACCACCCTGCAATCCATCAGTGGTGGTCATGCTTATACACTATAAGAAAAAACACCCGCCTATGTGCGCCACCACAGTCCTAGCTGCCAGAGAGGCCGGCACTTTTTCCTATAGTGTGCAAGCACGACCACCAGTATTGGATTGCAGGGTGGTTGTAACCATGGAAACGAGCAGCGTATAATGTGAAAAATGAATCCAGCCAGCAAAGGAGACAATATGGACAATCACAATACATTAGTAAGTGCCTTGTATTAACTTTATCTACATGATAAATGCCTCTTACAGAAGTGAGACAACCCCTTTAACAGCTGAACAAGTAAGTTATTCTAACGGAGTAGAGAAGGTAAATGGGAGCAGGACCGATCTGGTGCCATCTATGGCCTTTTCACAGTATACCAAGCATGGCGCCAGACTTGCAGCTTGATCTCATTCACTTGAATGGGACTGAGCTGCATAAAGGCCCTGTGATCTAAGGATGTGACGTCACCGGCCTTGAAAGAGACCGCATCATCCGAGCGCCAGCAGCTTATCGGACCCTTACTGACCAGATATTGATGATCTAACATAAGGAGTCTGCTGCTGCTTTTTAATGACATGTGCTGATATTTTTAGGTAAAACACTTGTTTCTATTCCTGTGTCTTTGCTTTGTTTAATGGGCTTTTTATATCTCTCAATCTTAAATATATCGGTTTATTAATTGAGATTTTTTTTTCTCAGCATTGGGAATTTGCCCCCAATTCGGTACATTATCTCCTGAGCTTATGGCAGCGTCTTGCCGCATCTGTGCCCTACGTGAAGGCGACGGAGCCTCATCTTCTGGAGACCTACACGCCAGAGGTGACCAAAGCCTACGTCACATCCCGCCTGGAGTCCGTGCACATTATCCTCAGGTACAAGAACCGCAGGGGGATCAGGATGTATAACAGAATCGCTGCTGAACGTTCATGTTTTTTTTCCGTAAAATTGAAAAATTGAAAATTAAAATGTTTGTGCCAACTATTTTTAACCCTTTGCATCTCAGTGTAGCTCTCCTTTTCTGATTTCCAAATATATCTTCATGTCCGTCTCCCTCTTCTTTAGGACCCATTCACACGACCGTGTGAACAGGTCCGCAAAATTGGGGAATAGGTGCGGGCCTGTTCACTTCTATGGCCAGCAAACGATCTTTGCCGAGCAACGGCTCCGTAACAAATTATAGAACATGGCATAGGCATTTTGAACGGGGCGCCTGTAGTATTGCGGATCCGAAAGGCCCCTTAGCCGTGCCCAACAGAACAGAGCCTCGCTCCTCCTCTCCTCTTTTCTCCACCGCCTAGACTGACCTCCCTCAGATCATCATAATGCGGCTTCAGATCTTGCACACATCTGCTTTATGTGTGCGCCTGCGCCATCTGTGGGCATTGGATTCTTCAGCTGAGCTGTGCATGCCAGGAAGATCTCCATTTCTGCATCATCTGAACTTCTTGTACTGTTGGCGCATGCGCAGTTCAGTTGAAGAAGCCGATGTCCACAGAAGGTCACTGCCCGTGCAGGCACGTACATAAAGGAGATGTACGCCTGCGCAAGATGTGAAGCAGCATCATGATGACGTCAAGGAGGCTAAGCTATCCAGTACATGGATGGAAGAAGGGGAGGAGCGGGACTCCTTTCTGATGGGATGGGCTCCTTTAGGGATGAGCTCAGCCCCTTGGGCTCTTTTATTCCTCATTCGCGCCATTATAAAAACCTGGTTTTTAGAGGTCAAAAGAAGAGGAACCAGGGCGTAAAGATAGATTTGGGAATCGCAATAGGAGAGCTTTGCTGCAATGTAAAGTGTTAAAAATGGTCGCCGGTGGTGACAGGCCCCCTTGAAATCCGTGGCTGCAGTGTCCTGGGTCTTAGGTCAAGGACTCTGCAGTTTAGGTGAGATTCTAGAATTTGCACTGTGTGACCCTAGTGTCTGTGTGCTGTCTACAGAGATGGCCTGGAAGACCCTCTTGATGATGCAGGTCTGGTACAGCAGCAGCTGGATCAGCTTTCCACCATCGGGAGATGCGAATACGACAAGACGTGTGCCCTCCTGGTGCAGCTGTTTGACCAGTCAGCTCAGACCTATCAGGAGCTTCTGCAAAGTGGATCTGCCCCCAGCATGGAGCTGACTGTGCAGGAAGGTAAGCAGGGCACGTGCATGTTATACAGGGGAACGCCCCATTCTGAACCTCCTGGGTGATTTTCTGTTCTTGCATAGCAATTTGATGGCTCGAGTCAAGTTATACTTTCTAGTGGTACCATTTAATATTGCATATGATTTAGTTGGAAGCTGAAAACAAAATTCCAAATAGGGTGAGAATAGAAAAAAATTGAAGATGCCCTTTAATATACGCCATAAAACTTAACAAAAAAAATAAACACTGTGGGAAAAAAAAAATAATTTCTGTACATCTCCATATTCTGACCCCCATAACTTTTTTTATGGTTACGTCTATGGAGATGTCTGAGGGCTCATTTTTTTGCAGAGCAATCTGTGGTTTTCAGTGACACCATTTGCAGTGTATGACTTATTGATCACTTTTTGTTACATTTTTTTGCGAGGTGAAGCGATGAAAAAATGGCAGATCGGCCATTTTGATGATTTCTCTTTTAGTAGTTCAGGCATTTTGGGACGCGGCATTGCAAATCATCTGCATTCTTTTATAGTTTATTTTTATTATGGGTAAAAGGGAGTTATTTAAACTCACTTAAATAAGTCACTTAAACTTGTGATCATTAGATCTCTTGTCCTATAGACTGCAATGAATCACCATTGCAGCCTACGAGACATTCAATACGTTCCTATGGAGCCTTGCAACAGGCAGAGCTCTGTTGGCACTATTGCTGTGGCAGGCCTAGGAATCTTCAGTGGGACTGAGGCTGCCGTAGGGAACGAACAGCGGTCCTGATCACCGCACAGAGGAGTCATTCGTTCACAACTGACACGGCATCTGAGGGGGTTAAATGTCAGCGATCGGTGTTATCGCCGATCACAGGCATTAGCCCCAGTTGTATGCTCTTTAAAACAGCAGAAACGCGGCGGTTATGGCGCTTGTTGCACTCTGGAGTGGGCGCACTTTTTATAGAACGGACTTCTGCTTTACATGTACAGCTGATCTCCTTAAAGGGTGTCTCCCACTGGGAACAGAGCACATCATTCTCAGACTTGAAAGGCCCGAGCTGGGAATAAACCTTTAATGCTACACTTACCCGGCGCTGGCCTCTGATGCCTTTCTCTGTTGTGTCTGGAAATCTCTTGGATCTTGGGTTTCTCCATGTTTCTCTTCTGTTTTTCTTGAAGGTCGCCTGACTTGGTTGGTTTACATTATCGGTGCAGTGATAGGAGGCCGAGTGTCTTTTGCCAGCACCGATGAACAGGACGCCATGGATGGAGAGTTAGTCTGTCGGTATGTATTGCTTGTATAGTATCTCCATCAACATCTTTAGAGGCCTGGCTAGATCATGGATTACATGCAGGCCCGTCCATTTGTATGGGCACCCATTACTGCTGTATTTCCACTGTATCGGCTAGTTTCAGCTGCCAGATCTGTGGTGAACAGCTACTTGTGACTTACTTCACAACAGGGGTTGTCCGGCAGGGGCTATCCATTTAAAGGGCATCTGTCAGCAGATTTGTCCCTATGACACTGGCTGACCTGTTACATGTGCACTTGGCAGCTGAAGACATCTGTGTTGGTCCCATGTTCATATGTGCCTGCATTGCTGAGTAATATGATGTTTTACTATATGCAAATGAGTCTCTAGGAGCAAAGGGGGCGTTGGCATTACTCTTAGAGGCTCTGATCTCTCTACAACTGCCGCTCCATCTCCACTTTCAAAGACTTAAGGAGAAGTCAGGGACAGGTGTGACGTTTATACTGCCTGGCCCTGTTAATGAAGGTGGAGAGGGAGCGTCAGTTGCAGAGAGAGCAGTGCCTCTAGGTGTAATGGTAACGCCCTCTTTGCTCCCAGAGACTCATTTGCATATATTAAAACATCATTTTTCTCAGTAATGCAGACACATATGAACTTGGGACCAACAGAGATGTCTTCAGCTGCCAAGTGCACATGTAACAGGTCAGTCAGTGTCATAGGTACAAAACTGCTGACAGATGTCCTTTAACTCAGAATCAGGGCTCCTGCAAACGGCTGTTACTTGGCCGCTCCGTGCATTGGGGACAGCAATTTGTGGTCCCCAGTGCACGGGCAACATCCTTGAGGAGTCTGCAGATTAGTCCAGACCTGTGATGGGTCCCGATCCGTTATGCAGAGTGCACATGGCCGGTGCCCGCATATTGCAGACCCCCTGTTTGCGGACCGCAATACAGGCACAGCCGGGCAATGGCCGTGTGCATGAGCCCTCAAGGTGGAGTTTAGAAGGGGAAATCTCGCTCCCATAAGCTGCATCTTCTGAATTTTCTCTGCAGTTCTAACAGGAAAACACTTTGATATTCTTGGCACCGCTACATACTGCACCACTTTTTTCTTAAAGGGGTATTCCCATCTTAGACAATGGGGTCATATCACTAGGATAGGTCCCCATTGTCTTATAGGTGCAGGTCCCACCTCTGGGACACGCACCTATATCGAGAACGGAGCCCCCAAAGTAAAGGAGGGCGCACTGTGCATGCGCTGCCACCCTCCATTCATTTCTATGGGGCCGGCAAAAGTAGCTGAGCGCTGGCTCGGCTATTTCCATCGGCTCCATAGAAATGAATGGGAGTGGTGGCCGCGCTTGCGCAGTGTGCTCCCATTCATTTCTATGGGAGCAGCGGGGAGCTTTGCCTGGTGATGGCCGGACCCCGGGAAACCTGGGATCCTCCAGGCACAACGCTCTCCGCTCCATTCTCAATAAATCTATCCTAGCGATATGCCCCCATTGTCTAAGATGAGAATAACCCCCTTATTGGGAAGAGAAACTATCAGGGCTTCCTAGAAACTCACCTCACTCCTGGTTTACTGAATAGTTTCATAGGAGAGGAGAATGTAATGTAAATGATTATCGTTAAACATGATGGCCAGAGGTGTAAAGAAATCTCCCATTCCTTCCAGTGTGCTGCAACTCATGAACCTCACAGATTCACGTCTGGCCCAGGCTGGTAATGAGAAGCTGGAGCTGTCCATGCTAAGCTTCTTTGAGCAATTCAGGAAAATATACATTGGGGATCAAGTGCAAAAGTCATCCAAGGTAAGTGGAAATGGATAGAGGACATAAGGACCACCCTGATCACAAAAATAGGGGACTAGAGTCCATCAAAAGAATGGTGCGGTGGTAGAGTATGTGTGCCAGTCATTGTCTTATGTGACCGTAGTATACAGCGATCCGCTCCCTCAAGCAGTCACATAGAGAATGAATGGAGCGGCAGCGTTCATGCTCAACCTACCACTCTACTTCACGAGGAGGACTCCGGACCCTTGCTGTCATGATTGATTGGGCTCCCACCAGTCGGACTCCAATGATCATGTGTTTACTTGTCTCGCGTTCCCTTTATGCTATAGCCTAGGCCTGTGATGGCTAGCCTCCGGCACTCCAGCTGTGGTGAAACAACACTCAGCATGCTCCATTAATTTCTGTGGAGTTCTGAGAACAGCCAAGCAAGTGTGCATCTTGGGAGTTGTAGTTTTACCACAGCTGAAATGCTGGAGGTTAGCCATCACAGACCAAGGGCATGTACCATAAATGTCGGGTTGGTGCAGGTCCCACCTCTAGAACCCACTTTTGTCTCCAGAATGGGGCCCCCAAAGCGAACAGAGAGCAGCCGCCCATGAGTGGCCACCCTCTGTTTACTGCTTTGGAGGTTTCTAAAATAGCCAAGCGCTGACTGGGGCGGTCCTGAGCGCTGACTGGGGCGGTCCTGAGCGCTGACTGGGGCGGTCCTGAGCGCTGACTGGGGCGGTCCTGAGCGCTGACTGGGGCGGTCCTGAGCGCTGACTGGGGCGGTCCTGAGCGCTGACCATAGAGGTGAATAGAGAGGTGGCTGCGCAGGCGCGGTGCGCCCTTCATTCACCGCAAAGGGAATATACAAAAGTGCACTTGCTCGGCTATTTTTCGCACTCCCATAGTAATGAATGGAGAGATAGTTACGCATGTGTTGTGTGTTCTCCTTCACTTTGGGGCCCCATTCTGGAGATAGGAGCGGGTACCATAGGAGGGACCCACACCTATCTGACATTGATAGCATCTCCCAGCGATAAGCCATCAGTGTCCCAGATGATCAGTAAATCAGAGCGGTAGATTACAGATGTATTTTCTAATACAGGGCCATATTCTCTCTTTTTTACAGCTTTATCGTCGTCTGTCAGACGTTTTGGGTCTGAATGATGAGACTATGGTGCTGAGTATCTTCATTGGCAAAATGTGAGTTGATTTCAAGCTGATGGGAGTATTACCGGACAGGTTATATTGTGTAATAAGAGAAGATTAACCTGTTGCTTTGTGTTTCTGACAGTATCACCAATCTCAAGTACTGGGGTCGCTGTGAGCCCATCACATCAAAGACGCTACAGCTGCTGAATGACCTGTCTATAGGATATCCTTTACTGTGTGGTGGTAATAGAGGATTATGGGGGAAATGGGCTAGCTGTGCTGGATTCATGTAGGATACGTCCATACTACTCTGTCCTACAGCTCAGATCAGTGCTACCTCTCTGTACATCATATATGTGGGAAGGATCATCCGTGCCTTGTGCATAGCTGAAGAAGCTAGAAGAGCATGTATTTTTTTCCTTTGCTCCTTTTGTCCTTAACCCTTCGCACGTACAGCAGTGTAAGGAAGCTGGTGAAGCTCAGCGCCGTCCAGTTCATGTTAAACAACCACACTGTGAGTACAGCTTACAAGAGGAAATGCATAGGGGTCAGACAGCGTACTTTATGTCTCGGGTGTAACCGTGACATCCGCGGTGTGTCTTGTGACTGATAAATAACCGGCATCCTGGTGTCTGGTGGGTAAATAAATGGAATCCCTTGTATTTGGTGGGTAAATAACCAGCATTCAGCTGTGTGGCTGGTAAATAACCAGGATCCTAGTGTCTGGCGGGTAAATACCCAGCACCCTGGTGTCTGGCGGGTAAATACCCAGCACCCTGGTGTCTGGTGGGTAAATAACCAGCACCCTGGTGTCTGGTGGGTAAATAACCAGCACCCTGGTGTCTGGTGGGTAAATAACCAGCACCCTGGTGTCTGGTGGGTAAATACCCAGCACCCTGGTGTCTGGTGGGTAAATACCCAGCACCCTGGTGTCTGGTGGGTAAATAACAGCACCCTGGTGTCTGGTGGGTAAATACCCAGCACCCTGGTGTCTGGAGGGTAAATACCCAGCACCCTGGTGTCTGGCGGGTAAATACCCAGCACCCTGGTGTCTGGCGGGTAAATACCCAGCACCCCTGGTGTTCTGGTGGGTAAATACCCAGCACCCTGGTGTCTGGTGGGTAAATACCCAGCACCTGGTGTCTGGTGGGTAAATACCCAGCACCCTGGTGTCTGGTGGGTAAATACCCAGCACCCTGGTGTCTGGTGGGTAATACCCAGCACCCTGGTGTCTGGTGGGTAAATAACCAGCACCCGGGTGTCTGGTGGGTAAATACCCAGCACCCTGGTGTCTGGCGGGTAAATAACCAGCACCCTGGTGTCTGGCGGGTAAATAACCAGCACCCTGGTGTCTGGCGGGTAAATAACCAGCACCCTGGTGTCTGGCGGGTAAATAACCAGCACCCTGGTGTCTGGCGGGTAAATAACCAGCACCCTGGTGTCTGGCGGGTAAATAACCAGCACCCTGGTGTCTGGCGGGTAAATAACCAGCACCCTGGTGTCTGGCGGGTGAATAACCAGCACCCTGGTGTCTGGTGGGTAAATAACCAGCACCCTGGTGTCTGGTGGGTAAATAACCAGCACCCTGGTGTCTGGTGGGTAAATAACCAGCACCCTGATGTCTGGTGGGTAAATAACCAGCACCCTGGTGTCTGGCGGGTAAATAACCAGCACCCTGGTGTCTGGTGGGTAAATAACCAGCACCCTGATGTCTGGTGGGTAAATAACCAGCACCCTGGTGTCTGGCGGGTAAATAACCAGCACCCTGGTGTCTGGCGGGTAAATAACCAGCATCCTGGTGTGTAGTGGGTAAATAACCTGCATCCTGGTGTGTGGCGAGTAAATAACCTGCATCCTGGTGTCTGGCGAGTAAATAACCAGGATCCTAGTGTCTGGCGAGTAAATAACCAGGATCCTAGTGTCTGGTGGGTAAATAGATGTCATCCCTGGTGTCTAGTGGGTAAATAAACGGTATCCCTGGCGTCTGGCAGGTAAATAATCGGCATTCCTGGTGTCTGGTAGGTAAATAATCAGCATCCCCGTGTCCGGCGAACAGATAGATCTTATCCCTGGTGTCTGGAGAGTAAATATCTACATTCCTTTGGGCGTTCACCTAAAATAGGTAGCCGTCTATTGCCTTTCCGTCTCTGTATTGGTCAGCTCAGTCTCAGGTCAGGAGAGAAATGAGCTCAGACGTAGTTTACCCGATGCCCGTCTGTGCTGCCGTCCGCACATTATAACACTGAGTCGTGTGCGTTGTCTTACAGAGCGAGCACTTTTCCTTCTTGGGAATTAACAGCCAATCCAACCTGTCAGACATGCGCTGCCGGACTACCTTCTACACCGCACTGGGACGCCTCCTCATGGTGGATCTAGGTACTGCCTTGTCATTAAGTGCAGCGTTAAAACCTAGTTGTGATCAGACCCAGCATTTGCAATTCTTTGTCTGTAGGAGAGGACGAGGAGCAGTTCTCCCAGTTCATGATGCCGCTCACCGCTGCCTTCGAGTCCATGGCCCAGATGTTCAACAGCAACAGCTTCAACGAGCAAGAAGCCAAGGTAATAATGGAGAAGCTCTGACCAGGGGCCTGGCACATATGGACAGCGTGCAGCCTTCCACCAATGCAAATTCCCGGGACGATTATTTAAAAAAAAAAATGGCAAGAGGCGAAAATTGTGCGCCTGAAACTGGTGCAGGGAGCCACCAGAAGAGGGAGCTAGCAGTACGCACGCCTCCTAGTGGCACAGCGAAGATATTTAGATCTATCAAAAAAATATTTGTGTTGACGTTGACTCTAAAATCTGATTTTTCCCTTGTTCTTTCAGAGGAGTCTGGTTGGACTGGTGAGAGATCTGAGAGGAATCGCCTTTGCTTTCAGTGCGAAGAGCAGCTTCATGATGCTGTTTGACTGGATGTATCCTGAATGGTTCTTGATATGAGAACAGTTAGGCTGTATATACATATATAATATTATAGACTCCTCATACTCCGCCATGACTGGTCTGATAGAGATTCATATAGAGCTTAGAATCCTATATAATAGAGCAGTGGTCCCCAACCTTTGTACCGAGGACCAGTTTCATGCAAGACAATTTTCCCAGTGACCAGGTGGGGGGGGGGAAATGGGGGCTGCTGGTCGGCGCTGACTGATTCACGTGCATAACAAAACACAAGGTGCATATTAAAATATATAACACGTAACATAAAATGCCCCTGTACAGAGCCCCCCATATAAAAAAAACCCTTCTTTGTGGCCTCAGCAGATGCCCCCATATTGTTCCTCTCCACCCTTTCCCCATATAAAATACTCCTTCTTTGTGGACTCATTGTGGCCTCATAGTGACACCCAATAGTGTGCCAGTAAGAAGTGCCCCCCATAGATGCCCCCCAAACATGTGCCAGTAAGAAGTGCCCCCATAGATGCCCCCCAATCATGTGCCAGTAAGAAGTGCCCCCATAGATGCCACCCAATCATGTGCCAGTAACAAGTGCCCCCATAGATGCCCCCAATCATGTGCCAGTAACAAGTGCCCCCCAGCGCTCCTCTCCTGTATTGTACCAAAAATAAATAAACACTAATACCTCCATCAGGCTGGCAGCGATGTGATGCAGGCCTCTTCTGGTCTGTGTTCCACGCTGTAACGGCTCAGGCGGTGCGATGACGTCATCACGCGGCTTGAGCCTATCAGAAGAACAGGGAAGGGAATCACCTCTCCCTCCCCTGCTCCGCCGAAGGACAGGCATCTGTATCTCTGGTCTGAGGACGGCGATACAGATGACTATGGAGATGAGCACTTCCACAATGGAAGCGCTCGTCTCCCTGTGCCCTGCTGCTGCCGCCCCCCACTTGTCACCAGGGCCCTGATTGCCTTTTTTTTTGCTTTATTGTTGCATATAGTTCGGGCAACGTTATCTTGATAGGTTTGTTTTATTTGTCATATGCAGGACTAGTGCCCAATTCTAATAATTGATGATGCAAAAATAAGACGATCCATTGTCAGTCAGGAGCTTAAGATTCCCAGTGAAATTAGTGTTCTTGTGGCTGTGTTACTCCTTAGCCCTCCTCAGCTACCCCGCATACATGCCCATCCTGCAGAGGGCGCTAGAACTCTGGTTCCATGACCCAGCCTGCACCACGCCCATTCCTCAAGCTCATGGCAAGAACTGGTACACAACAGGTTTGTTTCCTCCGCTGTTTTTCCATGCACTCACTCTCTGCCTGTCAATGACATTTATGTATGTGTTTTTTTTCTTTTTATCCATTATTATTTGGGTTTACTCTTCTTTATTTTCTACCGTTTGTACTGCCTTGACTGGCCACAGCTAGAGCACACCTTCTATAGACGTTAGATCTTGATATTGAAGTAAATCTGTCACCATGCTCAGCTGCCCTGTATGGTGTGCTGATGTGATAGAAAACCTAGAATCTTAGCTTTCAAATACTACCATGCCTGTAAGTGCAATCTTCCGAGCACTGCACTTATTTGAAGTTGGAAACAGCATGAAAAGTGTTACTCAATGGTTCTAGTGAGGGCTTAAAGGGTTGGGCCACTTTCTGGTTACTGTTGACCAATGTGTATGTAAAATGATTATATGGCACTTACTAATATAGTCTTTGTTGAAATTCTGCACCATTTTCTATATTTCATAAGGTATGCTCCTTTGTTTACGACGTCTTTTATGTTGTCCTCATGGAGGTCCTGTCCATAAAATGGCTGCTGATGGAGGATCATGTGACCAGGCAGATCGCCTCCATGTTATGTCTCCTCTACACACTGTTGGGAGTCTTGTGCAGGTGCAGTGTGTTAGAATGGAGGAGGATGACTGATGTGTCTGCGGCCATCTTATGGACAGGACCTCTGTGTGGACAGCACAAAAGACTTGGTAAACAAGGGAAATATAAAGAGACACAGCATTTCAACAAAGGCTATAAAGTGCCATATAATCATCTTGCATACACGTTTGTCAGTAGTAGTGAGAAAGTCGACAACCCCTTTAACTACTGTCATCTGTGCATACAGCCTCCAGTGACCTCAGTGGGGCTCTTTTCAATTACAGCTTGTTACTGTGACCCCAGTAAAAGATACAGGATCTTTTCTCCATGTTCTCATCCCTCTTACCAATAACAGCTTGTTACTGTCCTCGGTTCCCTGTAGAGCATCCAGTGACCCCCAGTGAAATATACTGGATCTTTTCTCCATGTTATCATCCCTTTTACCAATCACAGCTTGTTACTGTCCCCTGTAGAGCATCCTGTGACCCCAGTGAAGGATACAGGATATTTTCTTCATGTTTTCATCCCCTCTTACCAATCACAGCTTGTTACTGTCCCTTGTTCCCTGTAGAGCATCCAGTGACCCCAGTGAAGGATGCAGGATCTTTTTTCCATGTTATCACCCCTCCTACCAATCACAGCTTGTTACTGTTCTCTGTTCCCTGTACAACCTCCAGTGACCCCAGTGAAGGATACAGGATCTTTTCTCCATGTTATCACCCCTCTTACCAATAACCGCTTGTTACTGTCCTCTGTTCCCCTGTAGAGCCTCCAGTGACCTCAGTAAAAGATACAGGATCTTTTCTTTATGTTATCATCCCTCTTATCAATAACAGCTTGTCACTGTCCTCTGTTCAGCATCCAGTGACCCCAGTAAAGCATGCAGGATCTTTTCTCCATGTTATCACCCCTCTTACCAATAACAGCTTGTTATTGTCCCCTGTAGGGCAGGATATCGGATCCTTTCTTCATGTTATCATCCCCCTTACCAATCACAGCTTGTTACTGTCCTCTGTTCCCTGTACAGCCTCCAGTGACCCCAGTAAAGCATCAGGATCTGTTCTCCATGTTATCATCCCTTTTACCAGTCACAGCTTGTTACTGTCCTCTGTTCCACTGTAGAGCCTCCAGTTACCTCAGTAAAAAATACAGGATTTTTTCTTCATGTTATCATCCCTCTTATCAATAACAGCTTGTTACTGTCCTCTGTTCAGCATCCAGTGACCCCAGTAAAGCATGCAGGATTTTTTCTCCATGTTATCATCCCCCTTACCAATAACAGCTTAGGTTATGTTCTCCCTGTCACGTGTAGAGGGTCTGTTTCCCTCTACCAAAAGTGATAATATAAACAGTTGCATGTGTAATCACCCTCTGCACCTAATCAGAAGATGTGTGAATGTAGGTATAAGTGATATCTATGAACTCTGCACATCTTCAACTTTTTTTTTTTTTTTTTTAGGGGTGTTGTGCCTTCATTTTATACATTTTAAAATTTTATTCATTTTATACATGAGGGTATAAATAGGATTTTTTTTTTGTAATTCTGTTTTTTCTTTTGTCTCAAAAATGTGAAAATTATCCCAAAACCACTGACAGTGAAAGGGTTAAAGGGGTCATCCAGGACTAAAAAAAAAAAAAAGATAGATCATTGATATTAGATTGGTGGGCGGCTCGAACTCTCAGCAAGCCCACCGATCAATTGTTTGAAGGGACTGCTTCACTTCTCCTTCACAGTTCTGGTATTACAGCCCACGGCAGCGTCGTCCTATTGAAGTGAATGTCTGTGCTGCAATACCAGCCGCAGCCACTACTAAAAGTACAGCGCTGTGGCATGTAAACGGTGGACCCGTACCA
Organism: Rhinella marina; assembly: GCA_900303285.1. Classification (NCBI taxonomy): domain Eukaryota; kingdom Metazoa; phylum Chordata; class Amphibia; order Anura; family Bufonidae; genus Rhinella; species Rhinella marina. Next base: position 37,734 of record ONZH01031078.1, read on the forward strand.
GAGTGCACTGATCGACGGGGGTTGCTGGGAGTTGAACCCTCACTAGCGGAAGGATAAAATACAGCTTTTAAAGACTGTAAACCTTCTGAACAATTTTTATGATTGCGTTGTACTCATTTATGGCTAAAATCGTTTTCTCGGTTGGTCTTTATTAAAAATGTTCAGCTCTTTCTGAGCCACAAGGGTTAAAAATCAGTCTGTATGCAAGCTGTCAGTCGTTTTTCTTTGAATCCCGTCATCTGACCGCTCATGTGTTGCTCTTATTTCTGAACTCCTGACCTCGTAAGCACTTATTTAAGCAATATTCTTATCAGTTTGAATTTGTAGCTTAAAATTGCTTTGAAGGTGTCCATAACTTTTAAAGATGACACTAGACGGACTCGCTTCTGGGGGTGTGCTCTTTTTGCATATTTCTATCAGTTTTATAGTCCCTTATTGTCACGCTCCACCTTTCCATCTAGTTTTTACCAAAGGCTTTGTCTTCCCCTGCAGGTCACAGAGGTTACAATTTGACGTCTCATCTCCTAATGGCATTCTTTCTGTTTCGAGAGACCAGCAAAATGATCACAACCTATGGTACGTCACCTAGTGCCTTATGCTAACCCCAGCCCTATTTTCCTGGGGAGGTGTTAAAGGGGTGTCTCATCATAGACAATGGGGGCATATTGCTGGGATATGCCCCCAATGTCTTATAGGTGTGGGTCCCCACCGCTGGGACCCCGCACCTATATAGAGAACGATGCTGCGAAAGCCGCCCTCCCATTTATTTTGTATGGGGTCGGAGAAATTGCCGAGCACTAGCTCCGTTATTTCCATCGAGCCCATAGAAGTGAATGGGAGCGGTGGCCGGTCATGCGCGGTACGCTCCCATTCACTTCTGAGGGGACCCAGCGGTGGGTCCGCACCTATAAGACAATAGCGATATGCCCCCCATTGTCTGTGATGAGACAACCCCTTTAAAGGGTGACTGAGCTTTTAGAAAACGTTTCATATGAAAGGTTTTTGATCTGAGCGATGAGACCCTCCATGATCTTTAGAACGAGGGGAGAGAAGCACTCCTTAGGGCATTCTCTCTCGTCGCTGCAGGACAGGAAGCGACATGGACTCAATAGAAAGTCTATGGGCCCATCTAATATGAGGAGAGAGCGCTTCTCTACCCTCGTTCTAGAGATCGTGGGGGTCTCAGCGCTCAAACCCCCCTCCGATCTAAACTTTTGTCCCTATAAGTTATCTAAAAGCTCAGTGACCGTTTTAATGTTGACGTGTCATGGTTTTCGCCATCAGGTAACAGGATCCTGACCCTGGGTGAGCTTCCTAAGGAGCAGCTGTACGTCCTGAAGTTGAAAGGAATCTCCATATGTTTCTCCCGTGCTAAAAGCTGCTCTCAGTGGTAGCTACGTCAATTTTGGGGTCTTCCGCCTGTACGGTGATGAAGCTCTGGATAACGCTCTTCAGACCTTTGTCAAACTACTGTTGTCTGTGCCACACAGTGACCTACTGGTAATTAACCTCCCCACATTATGTCTGCCTGTATTGTACCTTCCACTGCAAATGTCCTCCGTCAGTGTATAAAGTATGAGTCCCTTAACTGTTTTGCCAGAGTGGAGCTCCAGCAGTGGGAAAAGTAGCTACCTGGAGGGCCTGCTTTAGATGCTGCTAGGTCCTGAATGGTAGCAGCTAAAAACATGCAACTGATCTTGTTTGAAAGCAGACATTCCAAGCTTTCAGACAATACCAAAATGACAGCAATATGTTCAGGACCGAGAAAGTTATCACTGATAGAAATCGGGATGCTGTGAATGCAGTTGAAAATGAAAGTAAAAACAGGTTTTACTCGCGATTATTCCCGACTTGATTTCTAACAGTGATTTCTCCTCTGTTGCTTGGACCTTAGCTGTTTTTGGACTGTCAGCTTTCATACAAGACCAGTTGCATGTTTCTAGGTGCTACCATTGAGGAGATATCACCATCTAAAGCAGCCCTCCCCCCTCCAGTTAGCTACTGTTCACACTGCCTGAGCTGGACTCGGGCAAAACAGTTAGATGGTTAATACCTGAAGGTTACCAGATGATGGGATATTCTGGATTACTGCCTCAGGGTGTATACCGTACTTGCCCCATTGACAAGGAGATTGGTAATACATATAGACACATTTCCAGGAGGAATAACAGAGGAAGTGCTCAGTAGGTGATAGTTTGTTGTTTTGGATTCCTGTTTTGTAGGATTATCCCAAGCTCAGTCAGTCATATTATTCGCTCCTGGAGGTGCTGACTCAGGATCACATGTCTTTCATCGCCAGCCTGGAGCCGCATGTAATCATGTACATTCTCTCCTCCATCTCCGAGGGGCTCACAGCTTTGGGTAAGCAGGCGGTGCCTGGTTGTGTCTCCTCAGAATCACTTCATGTTGTGTGATCTTTTTCCTAGTTAATCGTGTGTCTTCTGTCCACAGACACCATGGTGTGCACGGGGTGCTGCTCTTGCCTGGACCACATAGTCACATACCTCTTCAAACAGCTATCTCGTAGTGGTAAGAAAAGAGGAGCGCCGCCACCGTGCAGGAAAGTGAGCGCTTCCTGCACATAATGCAGCAGCACCCGGAGATGATCCAGCAGGTGATGCCTCTGCCTCATGTCTTAGATTGTATCATGTATTCCAATGTACAAGACCCTAAGCCCTGGTCCAGACAGTGCGTCCGTTTTTTGTTTTTGTTTTTTTTCCGGACCCTTTCATTTAAATTAATGAGTCTGGAAAAAAAACTGAAGTGTGAACTGCGCCATTCCAGATATCACAGGGACGGAAATAACTGCTGTGTGTACTAGGCCTAACTTATATTTTAATAGGGCTTGCTCCTTATTGTAGGGGATATCTTTTTTTTTTTTTTAAATGCGTACCTCAGCTGCTGCAGACCCTCTTTTTGAAGAATAAGAGGGGAGCTTCCTGTCTACTGCTGGGGCACCCGGTCCTCATTGCCTCCTGCAGGCCGGGCTGTTATCAGGTGGTATAGCGTCATTACCATGTAGGTCTCTGATAAGGAATACACTGACATCTTTCTTCCATCATAGCGTTTCAAGAGCAACAACTTTATTACTCTTTACAACATTCACAGGATAAATAATGTAATAATGGTATAGGTCAGGTTGTTACGGATGCAGCAATACCAGTTATACGGAGGCATATTTATTTATTTATTTTAAATAAACCTTTATTTAATTCTTTTTTTTTTTTATCTTTTTGTCGTAGTTTTCAATTATAATTAGAACATTTCATTTTTTTCCAAGCTTTTTTAGAATCATAGTCCCTTGTTCTAATACGTACAGTACATATAAATACAAGTCACAAAAATATATATAAATACATAACTTAACATTAATATTTTTCTAAAATCCATACGTATATGTGTGTGTATATTATATAATACACAAAATATTCCAATACATTACACCTGTGATTTAATATTGAATTCTTATTACCATTTATTAGTCCTGTGTATCACGATGTCAGTGGAAAATGGGCAGTGGCAATTTATGGCACAGCTTGAGGGCTCATGCACACGAATGTATTTTTTTTGGCCGTGCTCATTCCGTTTTTCTTTTTTTGCGCCCGTATGCGGAACCATTCACTTCAATGGGCCCGCAAAAAAAAAAAAAATGTCCTCGTGTGTATTCCATTTCCATTTGTCCACATGTCCATTCCGCAAAAAAAAAAAACAGAACATGTCCTATTATTGTCCACATTACGGACAAGGACAGGACAGTTCTATTAGGGGCCAGCTGTTCCATCCACAAAATATGGAACACACATGGCCGGTATACGTATTTTGCGGAACGCAAAACATCCAATGGTCTTGTACATGAGCCTTAATAGGCATACTCAGAAAGCAGGCCTGGGAGCCTTCATTAGGTTCCCAGCCGCCATGTAAAGGCATTGAGAACCCGCTGTCGCACTTGTGGGGGTGTTAATGGGTTAACCCATTTGGAGATGGTCGCTATTGACAGACAGTTTGGCTGTTGTTAGGGCAGCAACTCGGCTGTAATTAGAAAGCTCAGCACGCGCTCCATCCTGCACACGACCATTGCGCGGCATGGTACAACATGGTATTCAAGGTCTCTAAAGGGTTAAGTCCAGCCCTCCGCAGAACGGTCCCTTCCATCTGTATAATCCCAGTGATATTCTATTTTCTGCTTCTTCTCCCCCAGATGCTTTCCACGGTTCTCAACATCATCATCTTTGAAGACTGTCGAAATCAGTGGTCAATGAGCCGGCCATTGTTAGGCCTCATCCTCCTCAATGAGAAGGTGACCAGTCTGCAGCTCCTTATTACAGGGCACCATTTCTTGGGGTCCGTCGTCCACCATCATTAATGCTTTTTCTTTTGTCGGTTAGTATTTCTCGGACCTCCTCCGGAGAAGCATCGTCAGCAGTCAGCCCCCGGAGAAGCAGCAAGCCATGCATCTTTGCTTTGAGAACTTAATGGAAGGAATCGAGGGGAACCTACTGACGAAAAAACAGAGACAGGTTGGTAGAGTCATTGGTCGGAGCAATCTCACAAATGTGCCTTTTCTCTCTGATATAAACGGATTTGGAATATTTTCCTGATGTATCTGATAATGTTGTGGGGGCTTTGCATATATTGTACGCAGTGAGCTGTTTTCACCACTAGGGGCACAGTAAGTATTCTGCTCCTCTCCATGTCCACAGGAGCCATAGAGAGCTGTATACAGATTGCCCCCTAGTGGTGGTCGCAGAGATGCACGTGCGGAATAGTGCAAATCAATTATATTGGGAAAGTGATCCAAATCTTTTATGCCATTGGTTTTAGAAAAGAATTGTTAGAGTATGTAGACGTTAAAGAAAAAAAGAAGCACTTGTTAATTTTTTTCTTTTTACTAGAAACAGCGCCACTCTTGTCCGTGGGCTGTCTGGTATTACAGTTCATCCCCATTCAGTTGAATGTGGGTGAATTGCAATGCCTCACACAGCCTTAGCGCAACAGTTGTGCTGTATCTGGGGGAAAAAAAGCAAATCCTTTCTTTAATCCCAGAGAAGCCTTTAAGGGTAAATGCACACGTTTGCAGGAAAATCCGTGCGGTCAATCAGTATCAATTGGTGCAGATTTTACTCTCCCCATTGAAGTGAATGGAGAAAATCCAGTCAGGAAAAATAAAATAAATTGACATGCCGGAGGTCAAAATCCGCGCAGAGAAAAACCTGCATTGTGTGTATGAGAATATTAAATTCTCATTGGATACAATATACATGACGTAGGGTGCAGATTTTCCCTACGCAGTCATGATCGTGTGCCTTTAGCCTTAAAGGGGTTTCCTGGTTTTAGGAGGAAACTAGATGACCCCCAGGAAATAAAGAACTGGGCATTACTTACCTGTCCAGTCCCGTGCCACCACTTTGGTTCTTCTTGTTGGGTTCTGTTTACCTGGCTGCAGCAGTGACGTCGAGAACTTGTGTGACCACTGCAGCAAATCACTAGCTCCATCAGGGTGCACCGCAGGGGCCAGAGATTGGCTGCAGTGCTCACATGATGTTAGCTCAGCAGCCAGGTAAATAGAGCTCGGCCCGGAGAACCGGGATCAGACAGGTAAGTAATGCCAAGTTATTTTTATTTTAGTCGGATCCCTTGGGTTGTCCAGTTTCCTCTTTCCTTTAAAGGGGTTATCAGAGACTATATAAACCTCCCTTCATGTGCTGGGCCCCTCACGGTGAATATACTTACCTCGGTCCCCGCTCCTGGTCCCCGTACTGCAGATCAGATGACGGGAGGGGGTTTGGTGGGTTGGTTGTGTCACCAGCAATACTAGGGAGGCTTGTCCCCGCCTGCCTTCGTCCCATTTCCGACCCTACCCCGGACCGACACTGGATGTTTTCATCCATGCTCGGGGAGAAGCAGTAGCGGCGGACCCGAGGTAAGTATAATCACCATGAGGGGCCCGGCACATGGGGGGAGGGGGTTATATAGTCTCGGATAACCCCTTTAATGAACATTTCACTTTTTGGGTCTGCTGTTAAACTTTCTATTCATCCATCTATTTGTGGAGCTAGGTGACTACTAGAGATGAGTGAACATGCTCGTTACGAGCACTGTAGCGCTCAGCTCCCGTGCGAACAAATGCCCGCAGGCATTGCAGATCCGTCCTCAGATGCATGTAAGTCAATGTGGACGGATCCATTTGGTATGACACTCATACCAAACGGATCCGTCCCCACTGACTTTCAGTCGGGTGAGGAGGACGGAACCATTTGGTATGAGTGTCATACCAAACGATCCGTCCCCATTGACTTACATGCAGCTGAGGACGGATCCGCAATGCCTGCGAGCATTTCGCACGGGAGCCCAGCGCTACAGTGCTCGTAACGAGCACGTTCGCTCATCTCTAGTGACTACTAATATGGCTGACATTCAGCTTTCCAGTCCAACTGGCCCGTAAATCTGCCCGTAAAGTGATTCAGTCACCATCTCCGGTGTGTTTGCTGTTCAGGAAGTCGAGTGGAGACCTGTTTTGGAGTTTTCCCAGAAAAACTACCTTTTTTATTTGTTTTTTTATCCCTTTAAAATGTCAGTGAGCCAGATTGCAAAAACTACATCAGGGATCAGCAACCTTCGGCACGCCAGCTGTTGTGAAACTACAATGCCCAGCATGCTCCATTCATTTCTATGAAGAGTGGAGCCAGTATGCATGCTGGGAGTTGTAGTTTCACAACAGCTGGAGTGGCGGAGGTTGCCTACCCCTGCACTACATTATGTGCATTAGGCCACGGTGGCTTCTGTGGATTATTAGCCCTGACTTGTTCTCGCCGCTTATCTTCTTGCTAGGTTTACGCAAAATCTCTCAGCCTTCCGACGAGAAGTCAACGACTCGATGAAAAATTCAACCTGCGGCCCCAACAGTAACGAAATGATGAGTGATGAGCTGACCTCTCCCCACACCTCCAGCCATCATCCTCTCCCCACCATCTTCCTCCCCTTGTACAAAACCCCGCACATTTTTTGGTAATGTTTTGAATTCTTTCTACGGACAGGGGAAATATATATGGCGAGTGGATCTCTGCCTCCTCCCCCCTCTTTCCACAGAGTGGAGGCGGACGGGGTGCTGATGAGCGAATGTGAGAGTCACGCCTGTTCACCTGGACTGAGCCCCTCTTGATAAATTACAAATATATATAAATATATATATATAAATATATGTATGTATGTGTCATTCGGAGTGACAAGTAAAATCACCTCCCCTCCCTCCCCGCAGATTCCCTACCCCCACCCTTCCCTCAGCGTGGATGAACGGAGGAGTGGCAGAGCATTACGATGTTCAGAGTGAAGCTCTGCAGAGACTGCACTGAAAGGGTGAACAGGTTTTTGCAAGGACATTTTGTAATAAACGATCCTGTATACTGAGGGATGCAGCCCTCGCACTGCTCTTATTTTGACTGTGGGATGAATGATTTGCAGCAGAACCATCTCTGTCTCTCTCGCTGGATCTTTGGCGCCACCTGGAGGCCGCCCCAGAGAATGCAGCCCCACCTTTCAGCACATACACAGCTCACACTGAAGTATTGGGAGACCAGTAGGTTTTAAAACAAAGTGCTCATTATAGCCTGTGCTGTAATCAATAGTTGCCTCACCAGTCCTGGATGGATCTCTCAGAACGGTCTTATCATATTGTCATCACATGGCTGCTTCACATGTCACCCGTGTCCCTGGTGATAGATTTTTTAACTTGCTTAGGTCACTTTAAGGCTAGTTTCAGACGAGCGTGTCCTCTGCAGCAAGCAGGAAAAATGTACTGTGCTCCTTTGAACAGGTGCAGAGTTTGGGCAGAGACACGCAGCATTATAAATCATTGTAAGGCCATGGACTCATGTGACAGGAGCAGTGTGCATGATGGGAAACACGCTCTGTGTGTGGGAGCATGATTTGGGGTTGTGGACTCTGCACGGTATTATAATGATTTATAATGCTTTTTGTCTCTGCCCGCCGTCCGCTGTAATGAACTGTACTCACATAATGCCATCACTAGAAATCATCACAGCGGAAGTTGGGCAGAGACACACAGCATTAAAAATCAATAGAATGCCATGGGCCGCGGACTCGTGTCCCTGATGGGAAACGCGCTCTGATTTGCGGTTGTGGACTCTGCACGGTATTATAATGATTTTATAATGCTGTGTGTCTCTGCCCGACATCAGCTGTAATGAACTGTACTCGCATAATGCCATCACTGAAAATCATTACAGCAGAAGTCGGCAGAGACACACAGCATTATAAATCATTATAAGACCGTGTACTCATGTGACAGGAGCCGTGTCCATGAAGGGAAATCACACTCCATGCGGGGAGCATGATTTCCCATTATGAGCACTGCTCTTTTGACTGGATGGACATATAATTATTTATAATGCCGTGTGTCTCTGCCCGACATCAGCTGTAATGAACTGTACTCACATAATGCCGTCAGTACAAATCATTACAGCGGAGGTCAGGCAGACACGCAGCATTATAAGGCCGTGCACCCATGTCACAGGAGCAGTGTTCATGATGGGAAATCACGCTCACACAAGTGGACGCTCTCGTCTGAAATTAGCCTAAGGGTTTGCTACTTAGTCGAGCTGTAACTATAGACCAACAATAGTGTCTTAAAGAAGAACTCCCGACAAAAATGTTATTCCATATCCTGCTAGAAATGTACATGATATAATCTGTAGTGAATGTCATTTTCTTACCAGTGTCTGAATTTTTGACTTATATCATCCTGAAGTTTTCTTATCTGTGTCATGTGACCAGCAATTAGACCCACCAACTCACACAGAGACTTATGTGTGGACAGGAAGTCTAATTCTCTATGTATTCCTATGAGACTGAAAGTGAGGCTCCCATAGGAATGAATAGAGCAGTTACTGGCTTTCTGTCCTGGGTCAGTTGGAGGTCAGGGAGTTGGTCACATGACCCAGCTACAATAAGAGGAGAGGTTTTTACTCACAGAAACAGTCACTGATAAGAAAATGACAATCACTACAGATTATATCATGCACCTTTCTAACAGGTCAGAGAATAAAGATTTTTGCGGGAGTTCTTCTTTAAAAGGTACGTCAATAGCTGTGTCTCCTGAATCCCCAATATATGGCTGATTCGGCCAAGTGTCTGTTCTTTTTTTGGGGGGAAGATAGGGCGTGTGGGATGAGAGCGCCACTGCCAGACACTTTTTTTCATGCACTTTTTATCGCCTATGGGGATAAAACCATCCCTAGAGTGTGCTGCGTTTTGAAGAAACACCATAGCCACAAAACACTTTGGGGGTCATTTACTATGCCCCCCCTCCTCCTTACACCAGAATCTATGAGCACAGACTGAAAGAGGATATCCTTCACTTATCATGAGGCATCGAGCGTTGTCATAAATGAAGCGCATCCTCCCATCGGAGTGATGGCGAACCTCCCAGTGGTGAAACTACGACTCCCATCATGCTCCATTCATTACTATAGTGTTCTGAGAACAGCCAAGCAAGTGTACATCTTGGGAGTTGTAGTTTTACCACAGCTGGAGTGCCGGAGATTAGCCATCACTGGGGATCTTAAGACCGGTCTCGGTAAATGATTCCCTTTAGGACACATTCACACGAACTTGGTTTGGTTCCGCACCCGAGCCGCACTTTTCTTGTGGCTCGGATGCAGACCAATTCACTTCAAAGGGGCCGCAAAAGATGCGGACATCACACTCTGCTCCGCAAAAATTCTAGATCATGTCCTATTCCTGTCCGTTTTGCAGACAAGAATAGGCATTTCTATAATGGGCTGCCTGCTTGGTTCCAAAAACTGCAGAAGGCACACAGGCGCCATCCGTGTTTTTGCGGCCGATCGTGTGCACGAGCCCTTATATATAGTGTGTTTTTAATTACAGAGTAGATGAGGTAGCATTGGGTTTGTCCACATGGCAGCAAATTCGTGGCAGGGTCACCCTCAAATTTTTCCTGTAGAAAAGTCCTGTGAACGAATCCTAAAGCTGGATTCACACACAGCATTGTGAGCGGGGGATGCCGTGGACATCATGGACACCTCAGACGATGCATAAAGGCCACCCTCTCCTTATGGCCCTTTTCAGATCTTTTTCGGACCTGCCTGTCCACATCATCCTGTTTGGAGCTGGGCCTTACAGTCCACAGATCCCACAGACAATGTTGGGGGTTACCTCTTATAACATGCCCCAAAATCGATATTATCGCCCACAGTCCACTTTTTCATGGTCGGATTTATAACTAATGACATCATTATTGCATATTTGCCAGAAAATCAGGGTGTCAGCGTCTCTTACAGAGAAACACATGGCTGTCACTATTAGGGCTCATTCAGACGGCCGTATGATGTCCGCAAGAATACAGGATCCGTTTTTTTTTTGCGGACAGTTCAACATGTCCGCAAAAAAACGGATAGCATTCCGTTTTTTTTGCGGACCCATAGACTTCAATGGGGCTATGTCCTGATTTTCACTGACAAGTATAGGACATGTTTCATTTGTTTTGCGGAGCCATGGAATGGAAAAAAAGGGCCCATAGAAGTGAATGGGTCAGTATGTAAAAAAAAACGGATCTGCATTTTTTGCGGACAACATACGGCCGTCTGAATGAGCCCTTAGGCCCCATTCACACGAACCCTATATTTGCGGGTCCGCAGTAATACGGGGGGCCGCCCGGCGTGTGTTCCGCACTGGGTGACTGTGGACACTTTGTTGCAGAACTACAACTCCCAGCATGCTGGAATGTGAAGTTTTGTCACAGCTGGAGAACAGGCACCTCTTAGGGCACGTAGAAGGCCCCTTCTTATAGCACTTATCTCTCTCTCTCCTGACATGGCTGCCTAATGACTGGAATTTCCCATGGAATAATTCTAGAGCTGTGACGCCCAACCTGTGGTCCTCCAGCTGTTGCAAAACTACAACTCCCAGCATGCCTGGACAGCCTACAGCAAGAGCATGGTGGGAGTTGTAGTTTTACAACAGCTGGGGGGGGGCACAGATTGGGCATCACTGTACTAGAGCATATGTTTCTAGAACTGTGTTCTGCTGTTCCTCTGTTATTCCTCCTGAATATTTATGAATAAACTGATAAGTGGGTGTTATCATTCCCGTTGTTAAAGGGATGTGTTTGTATGCCGTCAGATGCAGGCAGTACTGATTGGACGGTATGGACGCTCCAACTGGTAGCACCCAGTCATCAATTTAATTTTACATTTCTAGGAGGAATAAAAGAACAGCACTCTACAGAGCTACGATGTTCCAGAATTGTTATTTTAAGGGGGATACATGTCACTAGAGCGGACTCATTGAGCAGGACTGTTATGGCCATACTGAAGAGACAGACATGTCCCCACGTTCATGACCACCACAGGAGGTGGTAGACAAATTAAAGGGGCCGCCTTGTTCTACGTCTGTACTTACTGCACTTCAGAGGAGCTGCCATGTTTTTCTAATCCTGTACAATCCTTTTCTATGTGTAGAAGGCCATCGTCAGGTATGCCTTTAACGATCAGCAGAGTTATATGAAGTGTGAAGGAGATAGGAAGCTGTTTGTTAGAATTTCTACTAGTTAATATTAGGTATAAATGATAAGTTATATAGTGGATGAGCTGTGTTAATACTATGAGTTTTTTTACTGGCTTCTACCATACTTCAGTATGTAACGCTAGAGTACTTTAATTATAAGGAAAAGTGCTAATTAAAGGGGTTCTCCGGGAATTAAGAAAATGAAAATACTTAAATATTACTTCATTATAAATATATTCCTAAATACCTTACATTAGTTATAATGGCTCATTTTGTCTAGGGAGCAATGATTAGGAGAAACAAAATGGCCGCTGTCCTATTATTACACACAGAACCTGTCCTAATCACACAGGAGGACAAGTTACATCACAACACTGAGGTAAAGAGCTGCCTCATCCTCCTCTCTGCTTGTCAGGGATTATAATCCTGAATACAGGTGATAAGAACTTTAGTTGAATCTCTGTAGAAATGGAGTTCATGAGCAGATGTGGCTGATAACAAACAGCACTTGTGTGCAGTCTCCATTACCACAGTCTGTCCTGTCCGTCCTCCCTGTACTTCATGTCTCCTGATGAACTCCATTCCTACAGAGATTCATCTAAATATCATACTAAACTGTATTCAGGATCATAATCCCTGACAAGCAGAGCAGAGAGGAGGATGAGGCAGCTCTTTACCTCAGTGTTGTGAAGTAACTTGTCCTCCTGTTTGATTAGGACAGGTTCTGTGTGTACTAATAGGACGGCAGCCATTTTGTCTCTTAATTATTGCTTCCTAGACAAAACGAGCCATTATAACTAATCAAAAGTATTTGGGAATATATTTATAATAAAGTAATATTTATTTCTTAATTCCCGGAGAACCCCTTTAATGACCTATCCTCGGAATAGGGGCCATCGATATCTGAGCAGCAGGGGTCAGACTCCCTGCACCTCTGCCGATCTGCAGTAGTGGCCAACTTAGAGCTCATGCACACGACCGTCCATGTGCCAGCCATGGTCCCCAAACTAACTATTGTAGTAATTTATGGTACAGTCAGTCTATCTGATGACGGGACTATCATGTGAGTGTACAGCAATAGCCCCACGGTCAGATACACACTGATCAGGGAAGAAGTGATGAGTGAAGCGAGCCTCAGATCCTAGATCCAAAGTCGCTGAAAACTT
>ONZH01031079.1:0-11856 GCA_900303285.1 Rhinella marina
TAGCCAGATAGATAGCACCTTACTTGTCTCTACCTCAGATATATATGCTGCCTCTGAGGGCGTTTCACACTAACGGTTCATGGTAGCCAGGTGTCAGAGCCACAAGCAGTTTTCTCTTTATTCCTTCAGGGTTATCCTCGCTGCTATAGATGTGTCCGGAGAGAATAGTCTCTCCTTGGAACTATGGAAGGACGGGCAGGCCCCCCCCCCCCACTCCTAGTTCATTGTCCTTTATGTGTGTGGTTAGAGAGATCTTAATTATCCCATTGGAACTATGGCAGGACTGGCAGATTCTTCCTCCTAGTTCACTGTGTCCTGAGGCCTCGTGCACCGCCTCCAGGAAAATAACTTGCAGCTACAGATAGACATCACGGTGACAAAGCGTAAAGCATTATCAGGCTTTGGTGCTTGGAAGGGATTACAAAATAAGGCCACCCTTCCGTTTGCGGGCTTATCATTTCACAATGGTGGGATTACAGAGTGAAGACACCCCCATGCTTTCTTTGGTATTTTATGGCTGAAGTATTCTGAGTCAGTCCGAAATGGTTGCTTAGTGTAGTTTACATAGGTTGTTTGTCTGCTGAGAGGGGATAACAGAGATCGGACACCCTACTCACAAGGCAGGAACGTACCAGCATAGTAGGTAAATTGTCTATTTATGTATGTTATACCATTTATATGTATCTATTTCATGCAGCACCTTGTATTCATTGGATTCCCTGTAAGCTTTTCTATATCCTAATCCTGTATGCTAATCCTAAGCACAAGCCGAGGATGGCTTGACTTTAAGTAAGGGGGAATGTAACACCCCAGAGTAGTGTTACAACTCTGTGTAACCAGCTTCTATCTGTGTGCTACTCTAGAAATGTAATTCTGTGCATTGATGTCATCACCAGCATTAATATGTATTATATTCCATGTTATGCAACTGTTTCTCATGTAATGTACCTGGTGTACCAGCAGGTGTCAGCAAATACTATGGCAGATTCGGATGTAGTTTTACCAGAATGGTACATTCCTTAGTCCATTCTGACCCCCTCTGCTGGAGAGAAGTTAAGCTCTTCCAACTTCCTGCAGTGAGGAGGAAATGACAGTTTAGTCAGAGAGTTGTCCCCTGTACCCTGATCAGGGAGGACATGTGCAGGACAGCAGAGCACCTTCAGCTCTGCTGTACCCTAAAGACTGAGTAATATAGCCTGCAATAAGGCACAACAATAATACTCTCAAGGGAAGCCAGACTTAAGAGGTAACCTCAACTTAGAACAGGAAGCCTGAAACCTGAATTTCCAAGCATTTGCCAAGTATAAGCAATAAGCTGCACTTGCTGGACACCAAGTTGAAGGCTGAACCTTATTCAAAGATAAGTTAATAAAACTACGTTGGACCATTCCCACAAGTCTGCGCATCATTCCCACCTGACGACCCTCAATTACTACTACTAGTAATTTATTGCAGCCAGAGCCACCACCTGGGGCCTGTCCATCTCACGAGGTAGGAACACCGTGACAATCCCACCAAAGACTTGAGTGGCCTAAATACCCCTTGGCACTCCTACCACTGGGATATAAAGGAAAATCACCTAGAGAGGGCCCTGGAGGGGGAAAGGGTCATTATGATTATGACATTATGACATTATGACATTATGATTGAGTGCCTGCTGGTGAACAGACCCTTGAAAACATTATGGTTGAAGACCTAGTGGTGAACAGACCCTAAAACATTATTTTTGAGGGACTGGTGGTGAACAGACCCTTGAAAACATTATTTTTGAGGGACCGGTGGTGAACAGACCATTGAAAACATTATGGTAGAAGGCCTGGTGTGGAACATACCATTGAAAACATTATTTTTGATGGCCTGGTGGTGAACCAGTAGGGTTAAGAAGAGACAAGTTGAGGAGGAGGAGGAGGCAGCACTTGATTGCACCCAGTATGTTTCCAAATAGACAATTGACGGTGGGGGCATTAGTAGGAGCAGTATTCTTTTGGACCCAGAAGGGCCTAGTACAGAGAACTGAAGTTGGAAGCTAAGAATATGCACGCTTGTAAAAATCACTTTTTATACATGACAAAATGTTGATGTAGAGTTCAGCACAGGACAGTCAACGTTAAAAAAAAACCCTCTAACATTACAGCTAGTCTAGTAGGCTACGGATACGGTGAAATAGACAGACAACCTCACCCACAGAATCCATGAGGTGAAGAATGGACATTTAAAAAGGCACAGATTCAAGAAGGCTTTATGCCAGTTCCATTATCCAAAAATACGTGTCCAATTTTCATAAAATGGACACCTCACTGGCACTCGCTTTACAAATTGACAAAATGTGAAATTTGACAAATAGACAAAATGTCAAAAATTGACAAATTGACAAAATGTCGGCGCGCTCAGGCACTTCCGGGGCTGTGTGGGTGACGTCACACATCTTGTTTTTCACAGAAAACCAGGATACAAGGGATTATAGGAGTAATAATCCCTTGTATCCTGGTCTATTCTGTGAAAAAAGTAGTTTTGCGCCGCCGTTTTTTTTTTTACCAGATTCGTCACGAATCTGGTAAAAAACGGTTCGGTTCACTCAAAATAACGGCGACGCAAAATATACGCATATTTGAGAATGTACACTAATGCGTACGCCAATGCGTGTACACATTAGTGAACATTCTCAAATATGCGTATATTTAGGGTATGGAATATGGCATATTCCATACCCTAAATATATGCATATTTGAGAATGTTCGCTAATGTGTACGCATTTTATGAATTAATACGCATTAGCGTACGCATTAGCGTACATTCTCAATAAATATGTGTATATTTTGCGTCGCCGTTATTTTAACCAGATTCATTACGAACTTTCTCAAAATTCTATTCAGTGACGAACCGAACTTTGGGAAAGTTTGTAACGAATCTGGTTCGTTACGGTTCGGTTCGCTCATCCCTATTCCATACCCTAAATATACGCATATTTGAGAATGTAATCCCAAAACAAGATATATATAAAAAAAGATAGAAAATATATATGTATCAAAAGTGCAAACTCATATTTGAGAAAAATAGTGGAAAATACCTAAAAACAATAAAATCAATGAATAAATACATATCTACCATGAATCCATATAAATAGACACTTTTTACCCCAATAAATAGATAACCACAATTGTTGAAATATCATCAGTGTACAAATGCATGTTGCTAAACCATATACATAAATATGTATTTTTGAATATATATTTATACGAAAAGGGGGGGGGGGATGAAAACAAGTGAAAAAAATGTTTTTATAAGGTGCAAAGTGCTAAGGTGCAAATGTGATGAGTGAACCAAACATGCAATTAGTGGACGCTGGACAAGGGAAGGGAAATTGTATTTTTATTTTATTAATATATATTTTTAATTGGCTAAATAAAGATTTGTATTTTTACCTTCGATTCTTTAGTTGATTATTTTGGGAAGTCACACTGTTGTTTATAGGTTGCTATCTGCTTTACAATTAATCAGATTACTTTTGATTTGTGTCAAATTTATTCAGACCTGAATTGAATTGGACCTGAATTAAATTTTAAGAAATTGGTTCATTTATTTCTAATTGCATTATTTCTCCCAATGGGAAAAGTAACTTCCTCTTCAACTAAATTACTACTGCATATCATTCCAATTTTGTATTTAAAGTTCAACCTGAAAAGAGTTTATCTCCAAATGTGCTAAAAGCCAACAGCTTCTCACAGTCGTCCTTAGAGTGTCACATTAAGTTAACAATGAAATCTTACAGGACATGACAAATCATTTCAGAACTATTATTATATTTCCAAAACCTGCAGGCACCCTCATGCCCAACAACTCTGTATAGCCAGTAGGCTGCTAGAGAACACTTTCTCTCCGAGGATAATTTTACAAGAGAAACAGAACATACTAAGTAGATATTAGAGGATTTTTAATCTAATTATCATTTCTCATGTAAATTTTACTACCCCATCTGTGAAGTAATTACATTTCCACAGGGTAATTCAACCTGACTTCTCTCTAGTTTTATGGTACTTATGATAGCAGGAACTCCAAATTGTAATATGAAATATTTGTTCAGTGGGAATACCATATTTTACATGAGAATAAAGGCCACAAAGCTTTAGTATTGTAAAGTTAATACAAAACATTAATGTAAGAAATTAAATCAAGTTTCTCAAATGAATATATTTAGGCTATAAAATACTTGATACCAAGTAACAATGGCAAAGAAAACATGGAGAATGTCAATAAAGACTTGTGCAGATATGAAAGAAAAATTATATTAGTGTTGGTCGACATAAACTCTTATGCCTTAACTAATTTTAGTGCAGCTAGGGTATATATTGGTTTTGAATAGTGACACAACTGGGCTATTAAAATGGTTGTCTGGTTTCAGGAGGAATAAAGAATAGATTTTAACTTATTTGAAGGATACCGCACCTTAGCTCCAGTTCTTTTAGCCTAGCACTGTTTACCCGGCTGCAACCATGATGTCACGCTGACAACATGTGACTGATGCAGCCAATCACTGGCCTTATCAGTGCACTGAGGCCAGTGATTGGCTGCAGCAGTAATGTGTTGTCAATGTGACTTCACCACTGTAGCCAGGTAAACAGCTAGGCTTGGAGAACAAGAGCTTCACAGGATCTGTCAGTTAAGTAATGATCTTTTCATTATTACCAGCATAACACAGTTTGCTCCTGAACCTGGACAACCACTTTAGCCCCACCAAGGAGAATAATCTGGTACTCTGGTGGGCTTGTCCAAGACTGGTTGATGCAATATAGGAATAGTCAAGTTTTGTTATGAGGTTAACTAAATAAGAACAACAAAGGGTGTACCTAACTAAGTGTCACGCTTTGGTGTGGAGGGTATAGCCACACCAAGCGTAAGAGGGAAGGGAAAAGGACCAAACAAGGGAAATGGTCACCTCCTGCAGAAAACCCTGAAACTAGGCCCTAACTGACTACCAGTATGAACAGGCCTTAGTGGTAGGAAAGTTCATACACAGGAACCTAATAACAACAGACCCTATAGAACCCTGCCACTAGTCACAGGGGAAAGAGTCAACCCGTTCCTCCAAAAGGACGGACAAACAGGAGACTCCAGAATGCAAAACCACAACAGTGAAAAGTAGGATAAACAATAAAGGGACAATTACACTTAACTTAATGCAGATATTGCAGCAACCGGATCTCAGCCGACAACCACACCACACACAACAATGTCAGCAGAAAGTATAAACCGCAAGGGATACCAGGAGAGGAATGGATAAATAGGGGAAAGACAATCCCCACACCTGCAACAGCTGAGGGGAAGGCGTGTGGTAAACAGAAACCAAACCAAGAGGAAAACATGTCAAATTATGTCACTTTTGAAAGTCTAGCCGACCGCCTGCAACCTGATGCAGGCACATTTGTGACATTACCCCCCCCCCCTTTTACGGGTGACCTCCGGGCACCCAGGCCCAACTTTATCAGGATGTGAAAGGCTTTCACCAAACGACTGGCATTCACGTCAGATGCCGGTACCCATGTCCTCTCCTCAGGTCCATAACCCTTCCAGTGAACAAGATATTGAAGAGTCCCACGGAGAACTCGAGAATCAATGATCTTGACGATCTGGAATTCCAAATTATCATCCACTAAAACAGGCGTGGGTGGCAAGGGAGATGGCTCCGGAGGTTCAACATATCTCTTCAACAAAGATCTGTGAAACACATTATGGATTTTCAGAACCTGAGGAAGTTCAAGACGAAATGCTACAGGATTAATAATTGCTGTGATCTTATATGGGCCAATAAATCTTGGACCCAACTTCCAAGAAGGAACTTTCAACTTAATGTTTCTAGTTGACAGCCACACAGAATCACCCACACTTAGGTCTGGATTAGAAATGAGCGAGCATGCTCGTCTGAGCTTGGTGCTCGTTCGAGTATTAGAGTACTCGTAAGTGCTCGCTACTCGGACAAGTATCTCGCCATGCTCAAGGAAATGGCATCTCCCGCATTTTGAATTTTTGGCGCCTATAACTCAGCCAAACACTAGCCAGGAGACTCTGCGGTATCCCCCAGCATCACGTGGGGCCTTACATGTCAATAGCAGGGGTTGGCTGGCCAGATCAGGTGACCCTGGAATATACTAGTGACGTCCGGCGGTGCTCGGCTCAGAGGATGTCTGGATGTCGCTAGGGAAAGATCTGCTGCGTTTCAGGGAGAGTGTTATTGCCTGGATTTAGTTCTCTGTTAGGCAGGAGTGATCTCAAAAGAACCCAACAGCCCTTCTAAGGTTAACAAGACACTTTTTTTTGTCTCCTTCTGGCTGGGCTGGCTGGCATTAGTAGTGCAGCTATCGCCATATTTGCAGCAGTTTGCAGGGAGACTGCAAATAGTTTTTTTTTTCTCTCAGTGATATAGAAAAATCTGAGTGCAACATTTTTCTGGGTTGCAGTGAAAATAGCCACAGTCAGCAGGGGCTGAGTTTGCTCTCTGATATATTCTGCATGTCACGTTAAAAAAAAACACACAAAAAAAACCTTTTTTTTGTTGTTTTATCTCAGTGATACAAATCCATTTCATACAGCTGTGTGGAACCATTCTGTGTGTCACAGTTCAGCTGTCCAGTCACCACAAACCACAATCTGTATTTTCTGTCCAGGTGACCCATACTGTACGTCACGTAATTAAAAAAGGTCTTTTGCTCTCACTGATACAGCTACATTAGAAAAATCTGAGTGTGACATTTGTCTGGGTTGCACTTAAGCAGACCAAGTCTGCCTAATCTAATAGTTTCAGTGTAATTGCTCCATACTGCACGGTACGTAATAAAATACGTAATTTTGCTTTAACTTATCCACCTATATATTAACTTGTTCAGATTGAACAAGTTTGTGGGTTTCAGTACAGCAGGCCCATTTTTTTTTTTTTTTGGTATATATAATACACTTATATACAGAAAATGTTGAACCCCAGGGCTAAGGGTCGAGGACGAGGGCGTGGGCATTCAATTACTGCAGGGGGCAGAGGCCGTGGTCCTGGGCAGGGTGAGACAGTACCTGCTGATGAGGGAGCAGGGGAACGCTGCAGAGCTACACTCCCTAGCTTCATGTCTCAACTTACAGGGACACGTGGTAGAGCACTGTTGAAACCACAACAGTGCAAACAGGTGATGTCGTGGATTGCGGACAATGCTTGAAGTAATTTGTCCACCAGTCAGTCTTCCACGCAGTCCACCCACATTACCCAAGGGAGCTCTCCTCTGGCTCCTCCACCTCAACCTCCTTCCCCCCAGTCTGCCCCCTCCCAGGAAAATTTGGAATGCGATCCGGCATACTCTCAAGAACTGTTTTCTGGACCCTTCCCAGAGTCACAAACCACTTTTCAGGTTGCTGCTTACCTCTTTCCCAATGCCCAATTTTCCAACTGTCGCAGTCTGAGGGTGATGACATTGTTGACTTAGTGGAAAAAGTGTGTAATGAGGTGTCGGACGATGAGAAGACACGGTTGTCAGACAGTGGTGAAGTTGTTGTCAGGGCAGGAAGTCCGAGGGGGGAGCAGACTGAGGACTCGGAGGATGACGAGGTGACTGACCCAAGCTGGGTTGATAAGCTGCGTGAAGACAGTGCTTCTGAGGCAGAGGTGAGTGCTGCACCAGAACAGGTTGGAAGAGGCAGTGGTGTGGCCAGAGGGAGAAGCAGGGCCAGAGCTGGTGCATCAGCAGCAACTGTTTCACGTAGTGAAGCTCCCGTGGCGAGGCCTAGATGTTCGCAAGTCTGGAGGTTCTTTAAAGAAATTGAGGATGACCGACGGACTGTGGTGTGCAACCTGTGCCACACCAGGATCAGCAGGGGTGCCACCACTACTAGCCTAACCAACACCAGCATGCGCAGGCATATGAGTGCTAAACACCCCACTCAATGGAACCAAGGCCGTTCACCTCCTCCGGGTCACACCACTGCTCCTTCCCCTGTGTCACTCGCTGCCTCTGCTAGTCAACCCCATGCCCAGGACCCCGGCACGAGCGCCTCCTGCCGGAAAACCACACCTTCGCCTCCACGATCCTCCACAACCTCCACCAATGTGTCCCTGCGCAGCGTTCAGCTGTCTTTACAGCAGACGCTGGAGCGCAAGAGGAAATACAGTTCCACGCACCCACATGCCCAAGCCCTCAACGTCCACATCTCCAAATTGCTGAGCCAGGAGATGCTGCCCTATAGGCTGGTAGAGATTGAGGCCTTTCGCAACCTCATGGCGGTGGCTGCCCCTCGGTATTCGGTCCCCAGCCACCACTATTTTGCCCGATGTGCTGTCCCAGCCCTACACCAGCACGAGTCAGAGAACATCATCCGTGCCCTGACCAACGCTGTTTCTGAGAAGGTCCACCTAACCATGGACACGTGGACAAGTGCTGCCGGGCAGGGACACTATATATCACTGACGGCACATTGGGTTAACTTGGTGGAGGCTGGGACCGAGTCTGACCCTGGGGCCGCTCATGTACTGCCCACACCGAGGATTGCGGGGCCTACCTCAGTCACGGTCTCTCAGACGTACTATGCCTCCTCCTCCGACCCCTCCTCCTCCTCCACCTCCTCCTCCGAATTACCATCCGTGGGCATGGCGCCTTCAGTCGGTAGCTCTAGGCGCAGCAGCAGTGCCGTGGGTAAGCGCCAGCAGGCGGTGCTCAAACTGCTGAGCTTAGGTGACAAAAAGCACACCGCCCAAGAACTATTATAGGGCATCACGGTGCAGACCGATGTGTGGCTGGCACCGCTGAACCTCATGCCAGGCATGGTTGTGTGTGACAACGAACGTAACCTGGTGGCGGCTCTGCAACTCGGCAGACTGACACATGTGCCATGCCTGGCCCACATGTTCAATCTCATAGTTCAGCGGTTCCTCAAGACATACCCCAATCTGTCTGATTTGCTCACCAAGGTGCGCCGCATCTGTGCGCATTTCCGCAAGTCATCCACAGATGCTGCCACTCTCAGGGCAGCGCAGCCCGCCTACAACTGCCCGCTCACCAACTGTTGTGCGACGTGCCCACGAGATGGAATTCAACATTAAACATGTTATCCAGAGTTTACCAGCAGCGCAGAGCGATTGTAGACTGCCAGATGTCAACTTCCACCAGAACTGGTAGTCAGGTCAGTCAGATTCCTCAAGTCTACAATGAGGAGTGGACGTGGATGTCTGATATCTGCCAGGAGTTGACCAACTTTGAGGAGTCAATACAGATGGTCAGCGGCGATGCCGCCATTATCAGCCTCACCATCCTGCTGCTTTGCCTGTTGAAAAACTCACTGCTCAGCATGAAGTCGGAAGCTTTGTGCTTGTCACAAGAAACAGTGGAGGAAGATACGTCGCTTGATAGCCAGAGCACCCTCCGGTCTGTTTCTCAGCGCGTATCGGAGGAGGGGGATGAGGATGAGGAGGAAGAGGAGGAGAATGTCGGCGAGACAAAAGAGGGTACCAATGTTCAGTCCTTCTTAACTCTTGAGCGTGTATGGGCTGAAGAGGAGGAGGAGGAGGAAATGGAGAGTCAGGCCAGTGAGGAGAGGGAATTCTTGCATGTTGGGACTCTGGCGCACATGGCAGACTTCATGTTAGGCTGCCTATCCCGTGACCCTCGTGTTAGAAGAATTTTTTCAAACACCGATTACTGGGTTTTCACTCTCCTGGACCCACGGTACAAGCAGAACCTTTCCACTCTCATCCCTGTAGAGGAAAGGAGTCTGAGAGTGAATCAATATCAACAGGCCCTGCACAAGCTGAAACAATCCTTCCCATCTGACGCCGCTAGCGGCAGAGGGCGTGGTTCTGTGGGCCAAGTAGCGGGAGAGAGGAGGCGAGCAGGCAGCTTGTCCAGCACTGGCTGGGGAACGCTCTCCAAGGCCTTTGCCAATTTTATGTCACCCCAGCAAGACACTGTCACCTGTCCCCAGTCAAGGCAGAGTAGGGGTGAGCTTTACAGAAAGATGGTGAGGGAGTACCTAGCTGACCATACCAACGTCTGGACCGATCACCCTGCTCCATACAACTACTGGGTTTCAAAGCTGGACACGTGGCCTGAACTGGCGCTTTACGCCTTGGAGGTGCTGGCCTACCCTGCCGCTAGCGTGTTGTCAGAGTGGGTATTCAGTGCAGCTGGTGGCATCATCACCAATAAGCTTACACGCCAGTCAACTGACAGCGCTGACAGGCTGACGCTTATTAAAATGAACAAAGCCTGGATTTCACCGGAATTCAAATCTCCTCCGGGGGAAAGCAGCTAAAGATTAACATTGTTATATAGGTAGGAAAGCACTCAATATCTGGAATAGATGGACTCCTTTTAATAATAAAACCTCAAAATGTACTTCAAAATGGCAATAAAATAACACAAAGATAAAATGACATTAAAATATATCATATCATATGACTGCAACACCATATGCAATATTTCACTGAACCGCTGTATATATCTTCTAGGTGAATATGAGTCTATTCGATTCTTATTGGTTTAAATTCCAATATTAGATTATCCAACCGAATATGCGATAACGCATAGATGTTTTCTCCTTATTTTCCTCAATAGATAGGGCTGTAACGTTTTTATGTCCCACAGGATTTTCACATTAAGGATTATTGGACCCAGTACTGTTCATGCGCTTATTAATTGGGGTGGTATCAATTGCAGTCTTGTTACAGTGACAATCAAAGGTTACTTACTGCTTTGCGTCTTCACCACTGTGGCGTCCCACGTTGTATTTACCATACTCACCCCCTTTGCGTGTTTTTATAAAGCGCTGAATACCTAGTACTTACGATCCACCATACTCCAAAATAGTTTTTTTGAAGTCCACGTTTAGCCCTGTTGAACGCCGCTCTCCGTGCGGCTCTCACCTCCAAACACTGCCCGTAGTTGCCGTAATCTCGCGGGATGTAGACAGCAACACGTGACTGTAGGAGGACTTGCTCTTCGTATCTATCCAGATCCACAGTGCAGGTAATGAGAGTTATACTTGTGGATGTTTAATTACGAAAAATCCAAGACAGTTCTATCTTATTTCGTGGGTATAGAAATAAGGATAGATAGGATAGGATAGAACTGTCTTGGATTTTTCGGAATTTTAAATTTTTAAGACGTTCCTGCGTCGTCATTCGAACTCCATCTGGCTGTTGTCACCACCACACACGCTAGCCAAGGGGGCACTCCTCTGGCTCTTCCAGCTAAACCTCCTTCCCCCCAGCCTGCCCCCCACCTACAGGTCCTCTCTCTAAACAATTTACCCGGATATGGGACGTATTAGATTTTGAACTGATAAGAAGTACAGATTTTTTTTGGTTCTTCTTTTAATTGGCCTCCTGACCTGTGATAGGCAGAGCATGGACACGTCCCCTTAGCTGCAGTAGGGAAAAGACACTCCCCTGGCCAGAGCAAGCTCTTTTTCCTTTTCCGTGTTCGAAAAAATCCATGAAATATATGGTCCCAAGATAGGGGACGTATACGATTTTAAACTGAGAAGAATCGATACCACACATGCCCCACTAGTTCAAGCTCAATGTTGACAGCCTACCAGTTGATGCCAAATTTTTAAGTGGGGGTTCCACCACTACCAGCCTAACCACCACCAGCATGCGCAGGTATACGAGTGCTAACACTATGGAACCAAGGCCGTCCGTTCCCCTCATGCGGTCCCACCACTGCTCCTTCCTCTGTGTCAATCGCTGCCTCTGCGAGTCAACCCCCAGCCCAGTACCCCGGCACGAGCGCCTCCCGCCGGAAAAACCACCGCCTCCATGATCCTCCACACTGTCCACCAATGTGTCCCTGCGCAACGTTCAGCTGTCATTACAGCAGACGTTGGAGC
>ONZH01031080.1:0-21307 GCA_900303285.1 Rhinella marina
TCGCACTGTTGTGGTTTCAACAGTCCTCTACCACGTGTCCCTGTAAGTTGAGACATGAAGCTAGGGAGTGTAGCTCTGCGGCGTTCCACAGCTCCCTCATCAGCAGGTACTGTCTCACCCTGCCCAGGACCACGGCCTCTGCCCCCTGCAGTAATTGACTTCCCACGCCCTCGTCCTCGAACCTTAGCCCTGGGGTTCCACATTTTCTGTATATAATTGTATTCTATTAAAAAAAAAAATAAATGGGCCTGGTGTACTGAAACCCACAAACTTGTTCAGTCTGGTTTAATTTTGTGACGTACAGAAAGTGTCACCTGGACAGTATATACCGTTTGGAGTGAGTATGCTGAACTGTGTCACACAGAAAGGTTACACGCAGCTGTGTGAAATGGATTTCTATTACTCAGCTAAAACAACAAAAAAAATTATTTTTTTTCTATTTTTTTTTTTTAATATTTTTTTCTTTTAGTTTTGTTTTTTTTGGGAACGTGACGTGCAGAAACTATCGTAGAGCTAACTGACACCCTACTGACGGTAGCTATTTAGACTGCGACCCAGACAAATGTCGCACAGAGATTTTTAGGATCAAGCTATATATACGTGACAGGTAGCAGGTGATTTGGTTGTATTTTGTGACGTACAGAAAGTGTCACCTGGACAGTATATACCGTTTGGAGTGAGTATGCTGAACTGCGTCACACAGAAAGGTTACACGCAGCTGTGTGAAATGGATTTGTATCACTCAGCTAAAACAACAAAAAACTAATTTTTTTCTATATTTTTTTGTATTTTTGTTTTTTTGGGAACGTGACGTGCAGAAACTATCGTAGAGCTAACTGACACCCTACTGATGGTAGCTATTTAGACTGCGACCCAGACAAATGTCGCACAGAGATTTTTAGGATCAAGCTATATATACGTGACAGGTAGCAGGTGACTTGGTTGTATTTTGTGACGTACAGAAAGTGTCACCTGGACAGTGTATACCGTTTGGAGTGAGTATGCTGAACTGCGTCACACAGAAAGGTTACACGCAGCTGTGTGAAATGGATTTGTATCACTCAGCTAAAACAACAAAAAACTAATTTTCTTTCTATATTTTTTTGTTTTTTGTTTTTTTGGGAACGTGACGTGCAGAAACTATCGTAGAGCTAACTGACACCCTACTGACGGTAGCTCTTTAGACTGTGACCCAGACAAATGTCGCACAGAGATTTTTGGGATGAAGCCATACACGTGACAGGCAGCAAATTACTTGGTTGTATTCGGTGACATACAGAAAGTGTCACCTGGACAGAAAATAGTGAGTGTACTGAACTGTGACACACAGAATGGTTCCACACTGCTGTGCGCAATGGATTTGTATCACTGACATATAACATTAAAATAAAAGGGGGTTATATATGGCGATAGCTGCACTACTAGTGCCAGCCAGCCAAGTGACAAAACAAAAAAAAAAGTCTTCTAGCCCTTAGAAGGGCTGTTGGGTTCTTTGTGGGTGATCCCTGCCTAACAGACAACTAAATGCAGGCCCTAACACTGTCCCTGAAAGGCAGCAGCTCTATCCCTAACGACATCCAGACGGCATCTGAGCCGAGCACCGCGGCCAGTCTGTAGTATATTCCAGGGTCACCTGATCAGGCCAGCCAACCCCTGCTATCGACATGTAAGGGCCCCACGTGATGCTGGGTGGTACGCAGAGTCTCCTGGCTTGTGATTGGCTGTGTTTTTAGGCGCCAAAAAAGCACGATGCGGAAGTTGCCATTTCCTCGAGCATGGCGAGATACTCGTCCGAGCAGCGAGCACTTACGAGTACCCTAATGCTCGAACTCTAGTTATGTTATCTTGGGTTTTTGGGGGGTATTTTTGTCATTCCGTAAAAGTGGATTAATAGTCGGCCATCATCGTGAATATCAGCGTCTTTGGAGTCCTCCAGACATCCTCCCCATGCTGTTCCCTAACCATTTCTGTGGTGTTTCCACCATTTTCTGATGTTCCCATATGGACCAGACACCCTCCCCTCTGCAGACGGGGGGTGCCCGATCGTCTCCCATTGACTTCCATTATACTTGGGTGCTCAGCCAAGCACTCGAACACCACCTAGTGTTCGGCCAGAGCACCCGAACATCGGGGTGCTCGATCATCACTAATAAAGTTCCCACGCCCATTGCCATAACATTTGCTAATAGAGCTTATGAAAAAAAGTTGTCAGTGTAATACATTTAGAAATCGTTGCAAATAACCAAACTCTCCTTGTTGCAGTTCATTCCCAAAAGCCAAAGAGACTTTGCTGGCTTTAAATTTAATTGCTCCTTCATCTCTGAAAATCTTAATCCATCTTATGTTACCTTTAATTTATGTTTACCCTGTCACTCTGAAGCAACAGTGAAATGGACAGTGAGACAGTGCTTGCCCTGGTCAGTATCAACAAGCCGTGGGATGCGGCTACCTATGATAGATGTGATATTGTACAGTATCCATCAAATTTACTGTTTTTGTGTGGTTGAACACTTTAGCTGACAGCATTACTTGTATTAAACTCAATATGATGGGTATATGTTTATTTACCGTAAATGTATTATTGCTTGAGCAATGTTATGACTAAGGATTAGGTACTAATTATGTCACTGATCTGCTTTTCTATACAATAAAAGTTTTTATATATTATCACTCTAATGAAGATGAATTTAATAATTTGGTTAGTGTCCTTTGGCTTATTTTTGGTTGGTATGTTTAGTATATAAAGAGTATTCTTTAACTTTATACAAAGCTTTACATAGTAAAGTCTTGCTCTGACACAATACCGTTAATGAAAAATCAATTGGATGAAATAACATATAGCAACACATTATGAAATGTATATTTAATTACCCAACAGTTATAGTTTCTTAACATTTTGAAATTTTGGTATGCAGAAAATCATCAATTTCACTGCATGAAACTTTGTATTATATTAAAATCATTAATATAAATCTCTAACCGCTCAAATGGTTGTTTGAGCAACACAGTCCACTTGAGAAAACAGACCGAGTAGCTATAGCCATACTATAATCCAGAGAAGCCTGGGTTATGAATTTTGATAAAGGCTTGCTACTGCAGTTGTGGATAGATATGTGTGCCAGGCAGAAATAAAAGATCATTTATTAACAGAGCCTTATCTGTGGGTCCAGAAAAATCCCATGAGTGCTAGGATAGATCTGAAAAGGTTAATACCATGCTTAACAAACTGGGGAAAGCAGAATTGTAAAATACACAGTGTGTCTTTTTTTCTGAGGGAAGCTTTGCAAAACACCTTTTCTGTTGTAGAGGTTGTGTTCAAATATGTTAACTTTACTTATTTTTACAGTTTTCTACAGTTAACTATAAGCTCTGATCTCATCTTAAGATCTCGTGTACATGGCCATATTAGGACTGCATTTTAAAGAAGTTTTATAGTTGTAGTATACCCACAGAAAAGCATGAGACTTTACTGGGTGTCTATATATATTCTATATGAAAAGTGCAAAAAAAAAAATTACATTCTCCATTAAAAGTGACCTGCAGTATTGTACGAAGAACAATTATAAATCATAATTATAATTATACCACGACTATAAGACAAAGGCCGCTGGCCTTGTCAGAATGACTAGAAGCTGACAATTAGGTTTCTGACTCTGCGTCTTATCCCCAAGTTTGGTAAGAAATTTAAGACAGCTGATTCCTATCAACATTGCCTGTGATTACGTTTAGTACTCTATGCTCTCTACCAAGGATGCTCAACCTGCAGCACTCCAGCTGTTGCAAAAGACAGCCTACAGCTATTAGGGCATTCTGGAAGTTGTAGTTTTGCAACAGCTGAAGGGCCACAGGTTAAGAATCCCTGCTCAGGTTCATTACTGTAAAGGAAAGTCTTCTCCGAAATCCACTGGGGGGCGTTCCTGACCCAGAAGCGCTTTTCCAGATTTTAGCCCTCTCAGGCACCATGGTCGCATTTGACCATGGCATCTGAGGGGTTAAATGTCCACAGTCATCATTACAGGCGATTGCGGGCATTAGCTTTGGGTTTCTGCTGTATGAAGCAGCAGGCATCTGCTAGCTATGGCGCTTGCTCCGCACTGGAGTGGGTGCCATATTTAAAGACCCGACATACACTTAACATGTGTGAAAGACATGAATTATTTTAAAAAATTAGGAACACCCCCTTCATCCATCTAACTGTAAAATCTGCGACTGATATATGCCACAAAAGAAAAGTATATTAGTTCATAAAAGCCTAAAGTGTCTATTACATTTAATCAGTTTGACATATGCCAATGTCAGCAGTATGTATGCACCCTTATGCTTTTTTTCACGTTTTCATATTTTTTTCAATATGATTCAGTTGGACAATGGTATAGCATATAGATATACATGTTGTTACCGTACTTCAGTTTATATGTTGGAATTATTTTCTAATGTGTTCACCGGGTCTTTACAAAGATTGCATTCAAATAATTATTTGTTTTTGTGAAAGTAGAAAATGTGTCTACTATTTTTCACAGTGTATTAGATCAGAAACAACATTCATTTGTCCCATAGTACAAAGGGTGACTTTAAAGTGACATTTTCAATAATGTTTCTAGCAAAATCAAAGTAAATCATAATGTTTTCATAAGTAGAGATGAGCGAATCATTAAAAAAATTATTCGCTGAACATTCGCCGAACTTTTCCTAAGATTCGTATATTCTACATTCGCTGAAATTCCTGATCCGGCTGATGGACAGAGAGGATTACAATGGCACACACCGCGATCCAAACCAGCATAAGAAGGAGGTGATCCAGCAGGTGATCCAAGGCCTGCACCATCGTTTCCACACCGTGTGGACCCCGGGCCAGATCCAGTGGAAATGGTCCGATCTGAAATTCAAATGCCCAGAGCGGCTTAATGAGATCCGCGCAGAGATACGGCAGGGTGAGTAACAAAATATTTGATAAGTAAAAACATGTAAAAAAATTAGTGTACTGTATTGTATATATACCAGCAGTCACTGCGAATAATGAAAAAAGTATAGTAAGGACAACGTGGTCATGGGTAGTGCGCTGCAGTAATTTTGTTTCATGCTAGGCAACGCCTCTAACTCTCGACCCAAATAACTTAAAGGGGTTATCCCGCGAATAATGTAAAAAATGAAAATCAGACATCATATAGTACATGACAACCTCTATTTAACAAAGCTAGAACCAGCCCTGTACCTCACATGGATCCCTAGATCTACCCATTCATTACTCTACTAGATTTATATCAAGCTGACAGCTCAAGGGGAGTGTCTTTTCTGCTGCAGCTCAGGGGGCGTATCTCAGCTCTCTCTATCACAGCTCAGGAGGCAGTTAAAAGTTGAAACTGAGCATGTGCGGCCTGCTCAGTGAATACGTCAAAGAAATAAGAAATTAAGTGGTCCTATACAGATATATGTTATTAAATAACTCAGTAGCTATACAAAAATTTTAATGACATGCAATTACAAAAGTATTCAGATCCAGGTGCTGGTTTGAAAACTGTAGAATATTTTTCGTGGGACAACCCCTTTAAGTGAAGGTATTCTAGTCATTATTGTTAGTGTCAGGCAAATGCACTAGTTCGAAAGAAAGTACCCTTATATGCCCCTTCATAGTTAGCGCTTCCTCCTCCTACACACAGACTCAAAGACGTGCCCATGCTGCAGCTACTGTCAGTAGGCGATATCCAAAGTATTCCTACCGCACCGTGTTAACAATATAAAGAAAGTTATTGCGACAATAACGTTATCTATTGCCATAAATACCTTTTTAGAAGAAAAAAAATATGATATGGCCCCCCTCTCACACCCATAATATCTTAATAGTAGTATGTGTTAGTATTAAAAAGAGTCATCATCTAACAATTGTGTACATTTTTATGTTACAAAGCACCGTCAACGACAGCGTCACCACCGTCGAGGCAGGATGGCCCCTGAAGTACCTGCAGCCTCTAGTAAGAGTAAAACATATTTAATTTATTTTTCATCCAAGCTACGTGGGAGTAAGTAACTCAGTAAGAGCACTAGTGGTTAGGAACGGGATCCTCCTGCCCCAAACTATTCCCATGTAGCTACAACTGTTCATTAGAGTTGAATGTAAGGCTACTTCTACACTAGCGGCAGCCCGGATCCAGCGGGTAAAGGGTCCCTCCGGATCTGTGCTGCCACAGGTACTCGTGTGGAGCCGGAACTGCGCTCTGGCCCAAATTCACTGTAATGGGGGTGGGCCGCGGATCTGGCCGCAGCACGTTAACCCCTGCTGAGAGGCAGCTGGAACGAAAATACAACATGTAACTGTTGTATGTCTTCTGTCTTCAAAATATGAGCTAAATGTATGTTTTATCTTTGGTAGCTCCAACCGACAGGGAGAAGTTTTCCCCTGGACCATGGGAAGACCACACCGTATGGGTGTCCAGTAAGTACTACAAAAGGCTCAGTCAGTACAGAATACATGCCACAGAATAAGTTGCTCCAGTACATTAAAGTTTAGATTTTTTTTGTGGGACAACCTCTGTAACTCGATCATACAAACTAAGTAAATAACTGTTTCCACCCCTACAGACATCCCCACTGACTTCGAAGTCTGGAGGCTGGATTACGGCGCTTTGGCTCCAGGCTCCACGCTGCCTCCCAGCTGATTCGTGGCCTGCAGCTGGAGCTGCAAGAGCTGCAGGACATGATGGCCTGACGTCGGCAAAGGCCGGCAAAATCTTATTTTTTTGTTCCTTTCTTTTGTTTATTATATTATTTATTTGTTAAAAAGAAGTTTTTATTTATTACTAAAATATTCTTGAAAAACCTGTGTTTTGAGTGTTTTGTTAAACCTTTAACACCTTCCTGATCCTGACATAGTGTGAAGAAGACAGAGTTTTTTTTCCCACGGCCATTTTCCCATATTAATGAACACAGCGGTGTCTGCCGGCCGAAGTATTACTACATTACACACACTCCTGTTCACTGATTACAATTGACAGACAGAAAAATAAAAAAGGCTTGGCTTGTTTGGGCAACAAGCCTGTACATTCTACCTTAACATAGGCAGTGGAAATTATATATGAGCTTTTTATGACTGCCCCGGCCAGTAATAGTAGGGGACGGGGTATATCAGCATAGAGTGATAGGTAAAATAAATACAACAGACTGCAGTGGTGTATAACAATGTCTGCTAATATAACTTGTACTGGAGGCAGCGCAGGTCTGCGCAGCAGCAGAATGTCACCCCTATTGTTTTTGAGTGTCAGCATAGTGCATAATGCATGGGAGTACCTCTACCGTGTAATTTTTGGCAGCACTTGCGATTAACGTACAAGTAAATCTATGCTTCCTAAAAATGTTTCCTGTAAAATGTTATGTTATCTTGGGTTTTGGGGGGGTATTTTTGTCATTCCGTAAAAGTGGATTAATAGTCGGCCATCATCGTGAATATCAGCGACTTTGGAGTCCTCCAGACATCCTCCCCATGCTGTTCCCTAACCATTTCTGTGGTGTTTCCACCATTTTCTGATGTTTCCCTATGGACCAGACACCCTCCCCTCTGCAGAGCAGGGGGTGCCCGGTCGTCTCCCATTGACTTCCATTATACTTGGGTATATACTGTATATATATATATATATATATATATATATATATATATATATATTTATTTATTTTTTGGAGGGGGGGACTAAAGGCTGAGGCTCCAAAGCAAACTTAACAATACTAAACAGAACTATTAGTAACATCAACTAACAACAGCTACTCTCCTACTAAGCGTAGAAAACTGAGGCGGAGGTAGACAACAGTGTTTGGTATTGAAATAGGGTTTTGGAGACTTCGGGTTCGCACAGCCCATGACATGACACAAGACATTTGGCTGTAAAATTATGGCCCGGCTGGCAGCAACAGTGGGAAGACACTCTGCCCTGCAAGGCCTGATCTAATCACCACCAGCATCAGCAAGAGGAGTATGAAATTCGGATGTAATCCAGCCATTATTCATTTTTATAAAGGTATTTTTTTGAACACTGCCCGGTGACAGATTTGTCCTTTTGGGTGTCACCCCCCCCAGGGGCACTAAAAACCCTCTCTGAAATGACACTGGAGGCTGGGCAGGAAAGAAGCCCTAGTGCATAGTGGGACAGTTCCGGCCACTGTTGGCCTCAGGGAGGCTGTCCTCTATAACCGCCGGATTATAAAGTCAGTGCTTCTGCTAGTCTCAGCAGTCGCAGCAGAAGTGATGTGTCACTGGCTTACCGAGCCTGAGCCAATCAGAGCAAGCCCTGCCCACTAGGTCAGGTGACCGCTTTTTTCCCGGGCTTTTGCGCACGATAAACAAACTAACAGTAAAAGTTCGCTAATGAATTGAATTTGTATGCAACAGCGTATACAGTAACTTATACGCAGCAATAGCGTATTATTTATAGGACAAACAACGTAGCGAATGTGTACAAAGCCAAAGCGAATCACCTAATATTCGGATTCGCTTCGCAGCTAAAAATTCCCAAGATTCGATACGAACCAACGAATCGACGAATCGATTCGCTTATCTCTATTCATAAGCAGTTAATAACTTAAACTTACAGAAACTTGCCACTGAATCCTCTCTGCAACAGCAAATTGTAAAAAGCAACATATTACGTTATTTCCTTATTGAAGGCTTTTAGAGACCTTACAAATCTCCTCAGCTATTTGGACAAAAGAGCAGCCAACTACTTATGTCTTCCGAGTCATTATTACTATTGAAGAAGGAATATCAGAACTTCTTTTCCTACAGTGCTGGCCAAAAGTATTGGCACCCCTGCAATTCTGTCAGATAATACTCAATTTCTTCCAGAAAATGATTACAATCACAAATGCTTTGGTAATAATATCTTCATTTATTTTGCTTGTAATGAAAAAACACAAAAGATAATGAAAAAAAAGTCAAATCATTGATCATTTTACACAAAACTCCAAAAATGGGCCAGACAAAAGTATTGGCACCCTCAGCCTAATACTTGGTAGCACAACCTTTAGACAAAATAACTGCGAACAACTGCTTCCGGTAACCATCAATGAGTTTCTTACAATGCTCTGCGGGAATTTTAGACCATTCTTCTTGATCAGGTGCCTGGAGCAAATTGCTCCAGGTCCCTGAGATTTGAAGGGTGCCTTCTCCAAACTGCCATTTTGAGATCTCTCCACAGGTGTTCTATGGGATTCAGGTCTGGACTCATTGCTGGCCACTTTAGAAGTCTCCAGTGCTTTCTCTCAAACCATTTTCTAGTGCTTTTTGAAGTGTGTTTTGGGTCATTGTCCTGCTGGAAGACCCATGACCTCTGAGGGAGACCCAGCTTTCTCACACTGGGCCCTACATTATGCTGCAAAATTTGTTGGTAGTCTTCAGACTTCATAATGCCATGCACACGATCAAGCAGTCCAGTGCCAGAGGCAGCAAAGCAACCCCAAAACATCAGGGAACCTCCGCCATGTTTGACTGTAGGGACCGTGTTCTTTTCTTTGAAGGCCTCTTTTTTTTTCCTGTAAACTCTATGTTGATGCCTTTTCCCAAAAAGCTCTACTTTTGTCTCATCTGACCAGAGAATATTCTTCCAAAAAGTTTTTGGCTTTCTCAGGTAAGTTATGGCAAACTCCAGCCTGGCTTTTTATGTCTCTGGGTCAGAAGTGGGTCTTCCTGGGTATCCTACCATAGAGTCCCTTTTCATTCAGACGCCGACGGATAGTACGGGTTGACACTGTTGTACCCTCGGACTGCAGGGCAGCTAGAACTTGTTTGGATGTTAGTCGAGGTTCTTTAGCCACCATCCGCACAATCTTTCGTTGAAATCTCTCATCAATTTTTCTTTTCCGTCCACATCTAGGGAGGTTAGCCACAGTGCCATGGGCTTTAAACTTCTTGATGACACTGCGCACGGTAGACACAGGAACATTCAGGTCTTTGGAGATGGACTTGTAGCCTTGAGATTGCTCATGCTTCCTCACAATTTTGCTTCTCAAGTCCTCAGACAGTTCTTTGGTCTTCTTTCTTTTCTCCATGCTCAATGTGGTACACACAAGGACACAGGACAGAGGTTGAGTCAACTTTAATCCATTTCAACTGGCTGCAAGTGTGATTTAGTTATTGCCACCACCTGTTATGTGCCACAGGTAAGTAACAGTTGCTGTTAATTACACAAATTAGAGAAGCATCACATGATTTTTCAAAGGGTGCCAATACTTTTGTCCACCCCCTTTTTTATGTTTGGTGTGGAATTATATCCAATTTGGCTTTTTGACAATTCTTTTTGTGGTTTTCCATTGAAGACAAATTAAATGAAGATATTATTACCAAAGCATTTGTGATTGCAATCATTTTCTGGAAGAAATTGAGTATTTTCTGACAGAATTGCAGGGGTGCCAATACTTTTGGCCAGCACTGTATATAGTTTATCAAGAGGTTCAAAACTGTTCTTCGTAGCCTCTAATTTTCTAAAACATCAGATGTATCAATGTCTAACACAGCCCATTTGCATCATTTCACTAAATGGAATAACACTCCCACACTGAAAAGCTTTTGTAATAAAAATAATGGAGCAGAAAAGATACTATTTTAATGAGCTGAACATAAAACTATCACTGAAAGTAATTTACACGTATGCTGTCCTTTCCCCTGTACTTCATGAGTTCAATCATGTCACATAGTTTCTTAAATCATTTTTTCCTGATATGATGAAAAATCCTGATATAAAATGTATGTTCACTGTTGTAATGCAGCCATTCTTTCCTTGTCCTTGTCCATTCTTTCCCTGTCCTTGCTGAGGTAATAATGACATTTGTAATTCTTTTGAAAAAGGTTTTCATTGCATTGAAAATGCTTTACACATAAAATGGTTAGTCATCATTACTCATGTAATCAAACATTTAATGTTGTTATGCTGTGTAGCTCACGTCAAGGTTGGCTATCAATATACGTTGTAAGCAGAGATGAGCGAAGTTTTCAAAAATTCGATTAGGACAGTTAGTTGAATTTTACTAAAAAATTCAATTTGATCCAAAGTCATTTCCCGACTGCAGGTAGCCTGTATATTGGTGTACAATACTGTGTATTGCAGAAATATGCATACCGTAGGTAGTCCGCTGTGGTAGTAAAACAGTTACTGTGCGTCAGTATGACAGGCAGTTGACTTAGAATCACTTCACACTTCACTTATTTGGTCAGTTATGGGGCCAAAACTGACCAAATAACTCAAGAGTGAACTCAGCCTTACAGGTCAATGTTAGTGTCAAGTATAAAGAATCGTGCAGTGGCCCAAGATTATACTGTACTATAGAGTGAAAGAGCCCACTCCTTTTACATCATCAGCTGATTCCACATAAATTTCTACAGAATCTGTTCTGTTACACGTTGATACAATTAGTGGCCCCATGACAGAGTGGAGAGGGTGTCAGCAGTAAGTTTGTGATGTTGTCACAGTTTATTTTTCCCTTCTTTTGATCCGTCACAAGAACGACCCTAATAAAACGAATCCTACCTTTTGGGCATCCGCCTTCAAATGGTCAGCATTTATTCAGGGGTGGATTTGGCAGCAGTGGATCCAAAACACTGATGCCTGGAGTGATTAGAATATTTGCATGTCGTTTGTGTTTTGTTGGGTACACAACACTTAAGACATGCAAATATTACAATCACTCCAGCCATCTCTGTTTTGCATCCACTCCTGTTTTTGCCTTCCAAATCACAGAGTGAAGAGGGTGGCAACCGCATAAGGAGTCAACACAGTGGCCCAGTCACAGAGTGGTGAGGGTAGCAGCGGCATGAGGGGTCAAAACAATGACCCAGTTACAGAGTGGTGAGAGTGGAAAAATTCCCAGTCACAGAGTGGGGAGAAACAGTAGTTGCATTAACAGAACAAGATGTCGAGTGTCACTAGAAAAAGAAGGCAGTAGAGGCAGCAGGTGTGCCGACAACCTGTGGAATTTGGAGGTTTACAAAAGAGAGCAAATTTTACCCGCCTGAAGAAAGTGAGGGAAAGTAGGGTCGTTGATCTAGAGTTGCAATTTTTTGCTTTCGGTGTGAGTGGTCCCAGATTCCAATCCCACATGACCCCTAAAAAGTGCAATTTTGTGTTCCCTTGCAATCATTATCTGTAGAAAAGCATTGTTCATTGTCCTCTACCAGAGAAGCTTCCTGCACATTACTTGAGAAATACCCCTGTGTTGGGGTACCTTAATTCAACTCACATCCTGTAAGAAATAGGTTTAAATCCCCAATGAGCCCTGAAGACGAAAGCAGTTTTCTTCTTCCGGTTTCCACAGTTTATCTCCTTGGTCTCAGGCGAGTGATGCTCGCTTAGGGTGCAAGCGGTCTCAACCTGAAGTGCTGGACGAAGCTGCTCTTTTAAAAACTCCCCTTAGAGTTAATCCTGTATCGCTTCTCTTACATAGTTGTGGTTGTAGGTACCAAGCAAGCTCTCCACCTCAGTGATGTTCAAGTGGCGAAACTCAGAATGCTAATGAAAGCACAAAACCATATCTTTGGCTCGTTGGTCTAAGGGTATGATTCTCGCTTTGGGTGTGAGAGGTCCAGGCTTCAAATCTTGGACGAGCCCTTAGCTTTCCTTTGCAGAACCGTGGTTTTCTTCCTTCTCTCACCCAGTTTTAAGCCTGCCTCTTGTGGCATTTGTTACTTTACAAAAGCCAGAAAAATCGTATCTTCTTTAAGAAGGTAACCGAGAGTAGTCTTGTTGGTGTAGCGGTATGGTTCTTTCTTTAGGTGTGGGAGGTTCTGTCTTCAAATCCCACATAATCCCTTACAGCAGTACTTTCAAATTCCCTTGCCATCGTTATCTGCACAAGAGCGTTGCACCTGACCTTTACCAGAGCAGCATGCTTCATGTCACGGACAAAGGTGTTTCTCCAGAAGCATTCTACTAAGGGTATGTCAATAAAGAAATGCATTGGATGGCACTGCTGCGCCTCTCAAAACCTCCGATACACACGTGGATCAGCCTTGGCTACAAGTCTCTCTGTCCCGGCAACATATCAGTTCATTAATCATAGAAGGCATAGAAAGAAAATCAGACGGCACTCACCACGTGCATGGATTCTTCTTTATTCCTCCAGGGGGTTACATGTACAGGGTTGACAAACGTACCTCACACCAGTGAGTAAGCGGCGACAGCCGTTTCTCACGTTCCCGCGCTTCCTAAGGCCACTGACATTAGGAAGCTCATACGTCCCGACCTTTATATCTCTGGAGCATCTATCAAGTTAAAATACACTCAAAAAAGGTGCACCCATTAAAAACCATATAAAGACATCAATATCATTTAAAAATTACAAGTCACAAAAATACACTCAGGCCGTTTTTATCATTTAATCCCAAAGGACCTAGGGCATTAGTTTGCAGAATCCATTTAGCTTCCCTTCTTAATAATGTGAGATGTCTATCGCCCCCTTGTGTCTGCCAGGGGACTATCTCCAATCCTGCAAAACTCAATACTTTCTGATTCCCATCATGTGCTGTTCTAACATGCTCTATTAGACGTGAACATCCCTTTCCTGTTTTTATGGAGTTGAAATGTTTTCTAAATCTCTCAAATAAACTTCTAATTGTTTTCCCTATATAGAACCTTCCGCAAACACAGCTTACCATATATACTGTACCACATATTTACTCTTACAAGTTATCAGATTTTTTACTTTGTACTCTACTCCTCCTATTCTCAAAAATGTCTACTGACTATTATATGCTCAAAATGAATAGTTACCGCACTTGTGGTTTCCTGTTGGCACAATACTTCTCAGCCATGTACATGGTTCCTCCTCCACAAATCGACTCCTGACAATCTTGCTGCGTAATGTACATGTCCTCCTAAATGTCACTTAGGGTTTTTCCTCAATCAAATCCTTTAATGTGTCATCTCTAAACAAGATCTCCCAGTTCTCTCTTCAGGGTAACCTCTAGCCATTAACCTCCCTTTTAATTCAAGTGTTTGTCTCTTAAAGCCTTCTTCTGTTTATTTATCCTTATTCTAATAAATTGCCTGTAAGGAACTGCTCTTTTTATATCACGTGGATGGTAACTAGAATAGTGCAAGAGTGATTTGGTTGCTGTGGGCTTGCGAAATCCCTCAGCAACCTACTTACCCTCTTTTACAGACACAGATACATCCAGGAACTCCAACTTCAAGCCCCCAAATACAAAGGTAAACCTCATTTTCATCGTATTGGATTCATTCAGATATTTCACAAATTCACCAAATTCACCAAAGGATCGTCAAAACCGGCGAGGGGGAGGGGTCTGCCTTTATATATAAAGTCCTGTCTAAAGCCCACAATCCGGGAAGATATAAGTGAGGGACATGAAGATGTGGAGTCACTGTGGGTAGAAATAAATGGAGCCAAAAACAATAATAAAATACTAATAGGAGTTTATTATAAACCACCTAATATATCAGAGGCCACAGAAAATCAATTTCTTTTCTTTTTTAATTCTTTTTATTGATTTTTTTTTTAAAAAAACAGTAGATAAACTATACAGTAAACAGCCTCTTCAGAGGTGCATACAGAAACATGGAGCAATGTACAGTTACATGCAGAGTGGGCTCATAAGTTGTAACATATATAGACATCAAAATCACAACTACAACTGTTATCAGATATCTCTTCTTTACGGAACTTAGTCGGATATTGGCCCACTGGCCTAAATAGCGTAAGATAACTGTACTGTTTGAGAAATATAGAGGCAACCAGGGAAGGGTGGAAAAGGAAATAAGGGGATGGGGAAAGTTGAGGTCAGAGATGTGTGAGGTATAGGCACTTTCCGTAAGTGAGAAATGATCACACCATGACGAAACCAAAGTGCTCCAACTATCCATTGGTCCGGAATATAGAAATATATGCTGTGGATACTAAAAAGTCTGTTCTACCTTTTCTTGTTGAGCCAGGGGGACCATATACGATTATATTTCCCATGGCTTCTAAATTCCCAGGAGGAGAGCTCTTCTAACCTAGCTACATCATTTACTTTAATAATCCACTGAGGGAGGGTCGGCGGAAATTCAGATTTCCAGCCGGTGGCAATTAGTAACCTAGCACAGGCCAACAGTGTTCTAATCAAGCTTCTTTCGTCTGAACTGAGACCCTCTTTCATAAGAGATAAAAGAGCAACTGCTGGGGTGAATTTCAGTTTATGTTTCAGCTGCGGGAATAAAGAGGCAATGTAATCAAAGATCTCTTTCCAAAAGCCTCCAAGTTTGGAGCAGGACCACCAAATATGAAGGTAATCTCCCTTTTGTGTCTGGCATCTCCAGCACCTGTCCGAGGTTGATGGATACATCAGCACCAAGCGAGCAGGAGTTAGATACCATCTGGACAACACTTTGTATGCATTTTCTTGCATGTTTAGACATCTTGATGTTAATTTGGGGGCGGTTAATACGATATTCCTTTCCTCTGTGGAGAATGTAAGACCAAGATCCCTTTCCCACTCCCTGAGGTAGTACAAGGATCTTGGGGCATCAATTATTTGTAAATTGCCATTTATTTTGGACAATAATTTTACCGGAGAGTTAATTTGTGTGAGTAATTTCTCAAACCAGGATAGGTCTAGGGACTCTCGGGGTTTTGTGACTATGCTTTTAAGCTTCGACTTTATGTAGTCATAATGCAGAGCATTCAAATGTGGGGTATGAAAGTTTAATGACATCTCCTCCAAAGATGGAAAGGTTCCGTCTGTTCCCAGTATCTCTAAAATCAGCTTTTTACTGGTTTGTATAGGGGCTGGTAGAGAGCGGAAGCCAGTCTCCGTGTGATTAAAGCCATCTCTCATATTCATCAGTGGCGAGGGAAACTCTGCTAAACACTTCCTAA
Organism: Rhinella marina; assembly: GCA_900303285.1. NCBI lineage: Eukaryota > Metazoa > Chordata > Amphibia > Anura > Bufonidae > Rhinella > Rhinella marina. The sequence continues at coordinate 15,847 of ONZH01031080.1, forward strand.
TGGTATTTTCCTTCCACACTCTTACTGTTGCTCCTACTAATGATTCCCCAATTTTTGTACCTGACAAAGTCAGAGGGTCTGAGAACACTATGTGTCTTAGAGGCATCTTAATCAGGGCTTCCTCTAAAGGAACCCATAGTTTATGAGATGGCCTCCTCACCCACTCTACTAACCTGGCTAGGTGTATTGATTTATACAGTCTAGGGATAGAAGGCAGATTGATCCCCCCTTTGGTGAATGGGAGCTGTAATATTTTATGCGATATTCTGGGCTTGACTCCTCCCCAAATATAATTAGATCCTATTCTATACAGCTGTGTAAAGAAGCGTCCAGGTAACCGAATTGGTAAGACCTGTAGTAAATAGGTTATCTTTGGGATTATTAATGAATTATAAATATTCTTACGTCCAAACCATGAAATGAAGGAAGGAGCCCAAGAATTCAGAATATCCGGTATTTCTTTCAGTAAGGGCTTATAGTTAGTATCATATAATTTATGATGGTCGGGAGTAATATTAATCCCTAAAAATCTAACTGACTCTGACGTCCATGTGAAAGGGAAAGTTTGTTTTAGATTCTCTATGATTCCTGAAGGGACATTAATTCCTAAGGCCTGGGATTTAGCAGGGTTTATCTTATGATTGGATATGTATCCAAAAGAGTCAAAAATATGAAGAATGACTGGAAATGCTTGTTTGGGGTTTGAAATCATTAACAGAAGGTCATCTGCATATGCAGCTTGTTTATATTCGTACTCTCCAAAAATCAATCCTCTAACTTCAAGTGACTGTCTGATTTTTTGAAGTAATGGTTCAAGTGTCAGAATAAATAATATTGGCGACAAGGGGCAGCCCTGTCTAGTGCCGTTATTAATTTTAACTGCAGTCGACAGAGTATCATTCACTCGTATATAGGCACTAGGGGAAGTGTACATAGAGAAAATGGCCTCTATGAACTGAGGAGGAAACCCAAATTTCGTTAATATATTCCTAATAAAGGGCCAGGCAACTCTGTCAAATGCCTTTTCCGCGTCAGTCCCCAGCAGCACTAAAGGGTGATTCTTTTGTTTTGTTAAGGTAATGGAGTCTAGTATTTTATAAGTATTATCTTTGCCTTCCCTGCCAGGGACAAAGCCTGTCTGATCAGGATGAATTAGGCCACTTAGCAGAGGTTTTATTCTATTAGCCAGTATCTTTGCATAGAGTTTAACGTCTACGTTTAATAATGATATTGGCCTGTAATTGGAGCATAAAGTGGGGTCTTTTTGCGGTTTATGTATCAATGTGATGTGTGCTGCTAGGGACTGAGGCAGGAAAGGAGCTCCCTCAAAGAACTGTTAAACACATTTAGAAGGTGTGGTATTAATGTTTCTTTGAATGTCAGATAGTACATTAAGGGTAACCCATCTGGGCCTGGGGATTTCCCCTTTGATGTGGACCTGATGGAGTCTGTAATTTCTTTCAGCTGAATGGGCGCTAAGAGTTCAGATGCTTGACCCGAGGAGATAGCTGGTAAAGCTAAGTCCTTTAGAAAAAGGGCCGTCATCTGCTCCTTACTTTCTCTAATTGCCTCAGAGTCTGTCTCATTTATATTATATAACGCTGAATAATATTTGTGGAAAGCTTTGGCGATGTAATTATCTTCCCTAGATATAGTCCCATCGTCCTGTTTTATGGCCGAGATCCTAGACTTTCGTCTGCGTTGTTTTATTATTGCCATCATAAATTTGGTTGGCTTATTTCCATGGGCAAAAAATTTTTGCCTGAGAGATAGGTAAAATTTTGCAGACTGAACATTCAGGACATCTTTAAGTTCTTCTCGTTTTTTTGTTAACTCTGCTAGATGCGAGTCCAAAAGGGATTTTTTATGTAAGGACTCTAGTTTAGATATCTCTTTATATAGTGCAACAATTTTTCCTTTCCTACATTTATTCTGGTGGGAGGCAATCGAGATAAATGTTCCTCTTATTACTGATTTGTGGGATTCCCATAATAGATGAGGTGTTATTCCTTCGGTATTATTTAATGTGAAAAACTCCCTCAGGGACATCTCTATTTTTTTTCTGGCTTCCGAGTTATCCAGTAACGTATCATTTAACCTCCATATATATTCCTTCGGACTCACCTGAGGGGAGATCATAGATAAAAATACTGGTGCATGGTCTGAATGGAGTATGGATCCAATCTGAGCATCCTGACACAGATGCAAATATTGCACTGGAACCCATACATAATCTAATCTGTGATAAGATGAGTGAGGGGCCGAAAAATGAGTGAAATCTTTTTTTTGGGGTGGAGATATCTCCATGCATCAACCAGGGAGCATCGTTTCATTTGTTTTTTAATAGAAGACAGGGTTCTATAGGAAACCGCTGTTTTGCCCGTGGAGGAGTCAAGCCCAGGATCCAATGAGACATTAAAGTCTCCCGCAACAATTGTAATGCCCTCTCTAAATTCCTCTACTTTTTGCATAACCTTTGAAAACCATGGTTTGTGAGAGGAGTTTGGGGCATATATGTTGATAATTGTATATAGATGTGAATCTAAAAGACATTTTAGAAGTATATATCTACCTGCACTGTCAATGATCACATCCTTAAAGACAAAGTTAAGCTGCTTATGAATACCTATACTCACTCCCAATTTATTGGAAAATTGGGTTGTACAGTGGTACCAAACATTATAGGGTGATCGTGTTAGATTTAGGGCTTTGTTATGTTTGTAGTGCGTTTCTTGTAAGAGCACAATGTGTGCTTTCTCCTTATGTAGGTACCTCAAAATTTGCCCTCTCTTAGGTGGGGATTGAAAGCCCCTGACATTGTAGGTGGCAAACCTTAAGCTAGCCATAATGGTAACTTACGTGTTGTGTATAGCGTATTAGTGCAGCATACCTTCTTGTTTTAGGTCCGATAAAAGTACCTGCCCTTCTATTCATTTGATTCTCATACCTCAAGGGAGAGGAGGGGTGGGGGGGTGGTTTCAAAACTGTAATTGAAAACATAACATGAGAAACATAGATCAGCAACATTAACATTCCCCTAAAGAGGACTGAAACTAGGAGAAAGTACATCTCCTGGGAAAACCTAAGCAGGTTTGCACACCGCAACATTATAGAGCAGTGTGATAAGGAGAATTGGGAATCCTGTTATAGAACTACAACATTAAAACTGTCATACACAGTGGGGAGAACATCTAATAAAAGGACAATAGCTTACTACTTTTGCATAAACCATCTCTCAATTAGCAATCTACATAAGGATAGCTTAATCAGGCTGTAGACATTGACGAAGCCCCCCGTACATCACCCTCTATGGTCTCAGCCTGGGAGCAAAGCAGATATAAATGTATTATGCAAGGGGCTAATCAGCTCTCTATTAGGTGATGCCCAGTGGGCTTTATGAGAACAATGGGAGAAAAAGCATTTAAAGGAAGAAAAAGGCTATAAAGGTTACTTCAGCTAGATTTCCAAAAGTATAACAACCACATTTATCCTTCTCCATCTGAAAGAAGGCGACGCGGTGTCATCTTTCCGGCTTTCTTCCTTGATCTTTGTGGCTTGCCGTGAGACACTAGCTCCCAAGGGGTTGTAGGTGTCAATTCTGTCGGGATGTAGACATCATTGGCAGTTGACCAATCCGGAATGTCCAGATCTTCTATCTCCATCAGAGCTAAGGCATCCGGAAGATCTTTATGAGATCTTATGACCAGTTTTTTATCTTTCCAAGAAATCATCAACCCAAAGGGAAACAGCCATCTGAAGGCAATCCTTTTATGTCTGAGATATTCGGTGAGGGGTTTGAGGATTCGTCTTTTATTCAGTGTTGCTGGAGCAAGATCCTGGAATAGTAGGATTTTTGATCCTTCATATTCAATGTTATTGCATTCTCTGGCTCTTTTCATTATGAGTTCCTTCTGAGCAAAATTCAAAAGTTTGCAAATAATGTCCCTGGGGGGATCAGCTGGTTTCGGTTTAGGCCTCAAGGCCCTGTGAGCTCTTTCTAGGATTATTGGGTCTGTATAATCGTCTCCCAGGAGTGAGGAAAATATTTCAGTAACTGCTTTAGAGACAGCTTCCGTTGCAACTGATTCTGGTACCCCCCGTAGTCTAATGTTATTCCTTCTTCCTCTATTATCTTGGTCTTCAATTTGGTCATAGAGGAGATTGATGTGATTTTGATAGACCACGAGAGTATCCGTATTCTTCTTAGTGTAGTCAATAATCTCTGTGTGGGTATTCTCCAGATGTTCAACTCTGTTCCCAATGTGTTTCATTTCTCTCTTGATCTCTGCTAGTTCATCTAACACGGGATTCAGAGCTTTAGCAAGAGCTTGAGATATGAAGGATCTAGATATGGGAAGATCGGGTGTTATATCAGCTTCTGCTTCTAGTTCACTTTCTCTGTCTGACTGCTGTGGAAGATTGCGGTTTGAAGCAGGTTTTGACAGTGGTGTCTGTGAACCTGTAGCTGCCTGCGCTTTCTTCATGATGAATTTATTAAGGCTTGTCTGTGAAAGCACTGAAGCATAGGATGTTTTAGTAAGGTCCGGAGACGGCCCCTTGTATTTCCCAATCTTCACCATATGTTCAGGACCGCAGAACTCCTATGGGCTGATTATGCTCCCCTTTTGTGTACGACTCAAGGCATGGTAACCATGTTTAGATCATAGCTTTAGTAACAGCAGAGATTTTAAAAGGTAGGTATGACTGTGTAGTCTGCTGTGGCCCTTCTAAGGGTCAGATAAGGCTTATGAGAGCAGGGGCTCAAGAACCGCAGAGCCAATGCAGGAAGCCTTTATGCAGGACTTAATACTGGATGATCAATGTACTCACTGTTTAAACTTATAGAGGCAGTTCGTTTCATCAAAACTCTGCGGCCTATCTCTGGCCAGCTTCTGGCTAGGACAGTGAATTTTCCTGCTCAAGTTTCTGGACACTGTGTCTCCTCTGTTGGTGAGGTCACGCTCTTAAGATGGCGAATGACCCACTGGGCTCTCTGCTCCTGTACTCTCCACTCGCTGCATCTGACTCCCGGCTCAACTACTGAAGGCCACCCGACGGCTCTCATGCAGCTATGGAGCCCCTACCACGCACTCGATCGCTGCTCCTCCACAAGTCTGCCCGGGAGTCGGCAATCCAGCCGCGTCTGGTCATGGACCTATGGTGTCGGGCTTCTGTGGTTCTCCCGCCCGACCTCCTGTCCTCGCTTCTCTCGTCCTGGCTATGGGATCGGGTCTTCTGTCGGTAAAGATATTCTCTTCTCCTATGTTCCTTTTTGAGGCCAGCTAGGGTATGTTCTCAGCGGGTTCTCCGCGGATGGCTAGGTTGCTAGGCCTCAGGTAGGCCGCGGCCGGATCCACCGTCCACTGAAGTCCAACTGCACCAGAATTAGGTTCTCCAACAAGCGGCTGGTATAGGGATCCAATTTAAGTTGATCTGGTTCTGATTTTAATAAAACAAGCGG
>ONZH01031081.1:0-19766 GCA_900303285.1 Rhinella marina
CACTAAAGGCTTTTCTGGGGAGAAGAAGCCTTTAGTGGGAAAACGGCGTTGGGTGGAGGACTATGGCATTTTGTGCTTTATCTAGTTAGCAGTGTGCCGTTGCATTGTATGTATTTTCCTTTCCAGGTGTCATATATTGTTGCACTGCACTGACATTCACAGTTAGTCTATCATTTTAGTGATACAGTTAGTGTCCCTCAGTATTAAAGACATGTGTAATTTATTGCCTTGTGCATCACATTTTAGTGCACCGACATTCAAAGTTAATGTGTTATTTTAGTGCTACAGTTAGTGTGCCTCAGTATTAAAGGCAGTATTAAAGACTACAGTTAGTGTGCCTCAGTATTGAAGGCAGTATTAAAGACTCCTTTAGGCATACAACTACCGATGATGACACTCTGGTGGGAGTACATGTGAGAGGTCAGGGATGTGCACAAGAGACAGGTCAGGGTGACACAAGTGATGAGCAAACATATGTAGAAGTTGATGTAGCCAAACGCACTTGGAAACCGAGTGAAGAGGGGGTATTGTCATCGTCAGGGGCAAGGTTGGCAGCCTGCCCATGAGACAGCAGGGTGGCAACATGCTCATGAGACAGGAAGGTGTAAGCGTGCCCATGAGGCAACAAGTTGGAAGCAGTGGGGAATCTGGAGCCAAACGTGGGAGGGGTACACTGTCTGCTACTCAGGAGACTATCTTTGAGGAACACACTATCAGTGTGCTGGTTCATAAAAGCAGCAGCACGCCGGTATAATACAGTGGGTGGAGGGAAAATGCCATACTTGTCAGTGTGGGAATTGTTTCCCAAGTTAATGGGGGACATTAGTATGGCGCTATGCAGGATGTGTGAGCAGAAGGTGAAACGAGGACAGGGTGCTAATGTTGGCACGACTGCCAACACCATAAAGTGGAGTGGGAAAATCGTGTCACTCATTTAGTCTTATAGATTGATGCAACAACTGCTGCATCCAACCAACCTTCCTGTACCCCCTCTCAAGCAGTCAGGGCTCACCAACATCAGCAGAAGGAAGCTGTTGTTCTTCCCATTGACTTCAATGTGATATGTTGCTCCTGATGCTCTTCATCACTTGTTTCAACAGCAATCGATCGCCGAGACGATTGCAAAAAAGACAACAGTATGCATGCACTCATCCAACGCTGTTGGTACTACAATCCCTCCATTTCCATATAGTTGACACTGCACATTTCAGAGAACTGATGGCTTGTACCTACCCAAGGTGGAGAGTCCCAAGCCAACATTACATTTCCAAAAAGATGTACCAGCCCTGCACATGTACGTTGAGCAGAAGGTGGGACAGTCCTTGGGCCTCTCAGTGTCTGGTAGCACTGACATATGGAGTTGTAACTATGGTCAAGGATAATATATGTCACAGCCCACTGGGTAAATGTGGTTCCAGCCCATGCACACCAGCAACTTTGGCCAAGGGAAGGCAATGCCGGCTCTGCAATATAATGCTGGGATTTCTGTCCATCTCTGTCTCCTCATCCTCCACCTTATCCTTACCCTTGCCTCTAAGCACAGTTCATAATGTTCATACACCATATCACCTGTGCATTGTCGTGTGGTTCTGCACCTGGTCACACACTGGGGGGAAACATTACTGGGGGGAACTGCTCCATGTCTTCAATAAAGAAATCAAACACTGTCTGTCTACTCACCAACAGGAGATAGGAACTATGGTTACTGATAACGGAAAGAAAAAATTTTGTCTGCACTGCTTCAGGGAGGGCTGACCCATGCGTCCTGAATGGCACATGTCTTCAATCTCGTTGTCTTCCTGGTTCCTCAAGTCTTCCACTGAAATGCAAGAACTGTTTAAAATGTCCACAAAACTGTGTATGCATTTCATCCACTCTTACCATACAAAACATGCCCTTCTTGAACTCCAAAGGCAAATGCTGTTCCCCAACATCGCCTGACATGCGATGTTTCCATGCATTGGAACTCCACGCTCCATATGTTCAACCCCTTGTTTGAGCAGAAAAAGGTGGTCAAGAGTTTCTTGCAAAATCTGAAAACGGACAGGTCTACTCCCTGATGTAACATCCACGCTAGTCAGTGGCAACTCATGCGTAACACATGCCATTTGCTCAGGCCCTTTGAGGAGGCCACTTTATGTGTCATTCGGCAGAAGTACAGAATGAATTATGTCACTCCACTCCTTCACATCCTAGAGGGTATGCTGAGAAATCTGATTGGTGAGGGGACAGAAGATGTGACGCCTACATCTCACAGCGACCTGAGCCCTGAGGAGGATGAACTAGCAGAGGAGGATGAGGAGGAGGACATAAATGCCCAGGAATTTTATACACAACTAGGTGGTTTATCTGCCCAAGTGACAGAGGAGGAGCATGAGGAGCTGGAGGGCGATGACGAAGACAACGCAGATGACCCTGACATACCAATGCAGTATACAGTGGAGATGGAGGCAGGAAGGCCCTTGAATCCCTTGCGCAAATGGCCAGATGCATGCTTTCTTGTTTTTGTAGTGACTTCCGCATTGTCAAGATTGGGGCAGAGGGATGACTACTGGTTCTCTGCGTCAAAAATGGGGGCATATTTTAGACCTTCTGAGAGGGATACAAAAATGAATTACTATAGAATATGCTGTGTGGTCAGTTGGTCGATGCCTAAGAGCACCATCACCCATCCTCACAAAGGCCTGACCGGGCGGAACCTCTGCACTCACACTCCTCTGCATGACTTGGGGGGGGGGATCAGCACCACCTCCATAAGCAGCAAACTTCTGTCTGGAGTCTCTGATGAGCAGTTTTTCTTCAACTGTATCGGAAGAAACCACCCTAGCAGCAGCTTGTTTGAAAAATTATGTTTAGCTGAAACGCTTCGTATTTGCCTGTATTCTGTTTATGGCAACAAAGTGAAGATTTATTAGCATCACAATGGCGAGTGCTGATATACTTCTACTTCTGCTCTTCTTTCATGTATGGGCCAGAGTGCCGACTGATTATTCTACAAATAGACTGCACCCTGTCACCCTTGATCCAAGATCGTCTGAGTACTGGCATGAAAACTTGAAATGTTGTCAACAACTGGCCAAGTTTGTCATGAGCATGCATTCCTGCCCGGCCAGTAGTGTGGCATCAGAGCAGGTGTTCAGGGCAGTGAGGGGCATAGTTGCCCCTAAGAGAACTCGCCTTTCCTCCCAAATTATGAGACCCTAACCTTCATAAAGATGAATCAGGTGTGGATCAACCAGACACAGGTGACTGATGCAACAGATTAGATCATTCTGCCATAATGATCATACTGTAGTGTGCTACCACACTGGAATATTGTGTAAAATGGGCTGTTACTTCTGTCATGGGGTCCTCTATTGTCACTGTTTACTGCACTGATGCTGCCATCCTCCCACTCTGTCATGGAGCCACTACTGTCACTGCTACTGTACCACTCTCTCCACTATGTCAAGGGGCCACTTATTGTCATTGTTACTGCCACTGCTGCTGCTTCTACTCCCCCCACTCTGTTATGGAGCCACTATTGTTCCTGTTACTGCCACTGCTGCTGCTGCCACCCTCAACACTCTGTCACAGGGGCCACTCTGCACTGCACAGTTTTGTACACAGTGATAAATTGTACCAGAGTCTGTAGTTCAGCAGTCTTCTACACTCTATCTGCATTCTCCCTGCAGTTTTACTTCCAAGCCTTCACACTGAGATTGGACCACCAAGTGGGAAGCATATGATTAGGCAAATTGGCCTGGTTATACCTAATTTATCGCAATTCATGACAAATTAATTTGTAATGAATCAAATTTTTCAAAACTTTGCACATCTCTAGTTAGTACCAAGTGAATGCAATGAAGTATCAAGTTGCTCTTGGCATGATTAATCCAGGAAAACTTTGTGCAACCATACATCAAGTGGGACTACATTAGCCCTCATATACATAGCTATATTATGACACCATGTTGTAAGGGGGTAGTAAATAGGTTTGGGGCTGTTTACAAACGAGTTAATTAATTCAATCAAAACATATCAAATTCATTATGAATTTAACAATAATTCATCTACCAAAAGTATCCAAATTTTTTTTTTATTTCTTTAAGAAGAATTGCATAAAAACAGTACCATTTTACTTTGAATATTGGCAAGGAAAACCATGAGGGAGGAAAAGATGAAATATCACATGACACAAGGAGGAAGTGTGGGGTGGGGGAGCTTGCCCTAATTGGCTCAAAGGCTGACAGATTACCTGGAATGGTGTCTTGTGGCAGTGTCTGACAAAATGCAATTATAGACACAAGCCAGTAATCTAGCTGCACTAACAACACTAACGAGAAAATAGGAGATATAATTGGGTAGATTTTAGGGAATTTGATGATGGAAAGATTTAGGAAAACCTTTGAGGGTTGTGCATTTAATACAATTGCTGCTGACAGCTAGTTCTGCATTACATTATACCCTGCAAGAAAAATTAACTGTTATTCTGTATATGCACTTAAAAAATTGCATTGTTATTCCCATGTTAATGAATGCATTACTGCATCACATCATGTAGTTCAAACATATTTTACTGTAAAAACTGCATTATTACCAACATAAATTGGCAATACCACTGTGCAGTGTGTTTGTTGAAGGGGTGGGACAATTAATTGTGCATCTGTCTTTAAATTACATAAAAATACTGTATCAAACCTGTGATTTTTTATTTATAGGCCTCATAAATAAATATCTGGAAAATGGAAGAGTAGGAAATTAAATACCCAGGTCTCTTCACTCAAGAGTTATAATGTGGGCAGTAGCCATCTGGCCAGTAGTAGTGGTAGTAGTAAGCCATAGTTTTTCCTGTCTTCCGATAAGCACCACATTATTATTGAGGACGAAGAGGATGAGATTGTAGACTGGATGGCTAACTCCTCCTCTCAGTCACAGCAGGATGATGTGGATGTTACTTCTGAGTCTGACACTGTGCATTGGAGCCAGGGATCACAACATTCCTCCTGCTCCACCTCCTTGCAGCCCCAGAGAAGCCTTTCAGTTGCATTCTATCTGTCTTCACTGCCTCCTCCTAGTGAGGCAACAAAACCCCATGTGTTATGGTCCATACTCAAGAGGGTCTCCCTGTGTGAGAACAGTCAGCATTTGACTTACATAAAGAGAAAGTTCAAGCTGAAGCAGGGAACCCCATGTATAACTGTGTTGGTGGTTGTAGTAGTGGCACTTGTAGCCATGGTGGTGGCAGTAGGGGCAGGGGTAGTGACAGTGGAACTCGACGCAAAAATGGAGCAGGGAATAGGGAAGGGTGCCAAGTAGCCCATAATAATATATCATAGTCTGATAAAAGTGGCATAGACGGTGAGAATTATAATGATTGTGTGGTTGACAGAAACTGGGACCCGGAAGGAGGAAATATCCTGAGGATAGGTTATCCATATAAAAAAGCAGACAACTGCTTTAAGCTTGCACACTAGCAGGATGCTGGGGGTATAGAGTTGTTTCTGCGTACACAGTGTAGCCTGGTGATACAGCAATTACAGCAATTTGGTCTCTCTCAACAGCAGGAAAACAGTCCCCTATTTTGCTTTGATAGTAAGGGTCTAAAAGCATTGTTATCCAGTAATCATCAGATTGCATGATAGTAAATATATGCCTTGTTATGATATGCTTGCCATTCTTGCCAGCGTGCCTGAGGACCCAGTTCTTTCCAACTCTGCCCCTCCCAATACAATGATTGGTCATCATGACCAGTGTCATCATCATCATTATCTGCCTTGTGCTCATCCACTTCTGACTCCTCCATTGGTGGCTCCTCTTCTTGATCTTCCTCCACCTCCTCCATGGGAATTTCTCTGTGTGGGTCCCCAACAGGTCAGCTAGCAATATATGTAAGCTGTTCTTCTTCCGCCATCCCTAGTTGCATCATGGTGATTGCCTGCTGTAAGATAAATATGAGGGGGGTGAAATCATTGATGCCATAGTTGTTCCTACTAATAAGTACGTACCAGAGTAGGTGACACACATTTGTGATGAGCTGCCACTGCCTGACCTCAAAACAACAAATGCTCCCTGCTGAAGTTGTCTGGTGCATGAAGAAGTCATTCACTGCTTAATGCTGCTCATACAGATGCTCCAGCATGCAAGGTAGAATTCCAGTGAGTATGAACGTGACAGATTAAGAGGTACAATGGCAGACTATAATATCACTGCAAGTTAAGAAGGGAGTTCCTTGCCACATAAAAACGACTGAAATGCAAGAACAGTCTCCTGGACATGGACAGCCCCTTTTGTATGTCACAGTACTTTTTTTAAGAAACTGCCCACATTCTTCATCACATGAAAATACAATGATATGCAAAATAACCAGTTATGGGTCTTCAACAAAGTGAAAGCCAGATATGCCTCAAAAGGAAGCAAACCGAGCAAAGGGGTGTCCCCATTACAGAGATCACCAGATCCAACATATTAAGTGGCCCCTATGTCAAGATCCCACTCTTTTAAAAATGTCATAAAGCTGTGATGGGGAAAACCTAAGCCAGTTAGCCATCCACAGACTGCTGTTTCAGAGTGTCACACCTCATCAGTGTGGAGTAGGATTCCAGCTAACCGGGAGCAATACCTTGGAGACTACTCAAACAAAACAATAGCTGATCTTAGGGAGACCAGCTACAGAAAAAAACCGTGGAGCCTCACTTAAGTGTCTCAACACAGCAATGCAAAGTGCAAAGCTCCCTGGGAAACAGTGAATCCGGTGATGTCACCGGCACTAATGGGCGGGTTTTAGCGCTGCCCTAGCCTGTAAAATGGCTAGGACATTGCTGAACCCCACTCATCAGAGCCAGTGACATCACCGGCAACACTGCTAGGTGGAAGCCTTTGCCTAGTAGTGTTAAAAACTAACAGCATGAAATGCTCTGATGCATTCAGGGGGGCCGGAGGGGTGAAAATGAGGGTATGTCCCAGACAACCCCTTTAATCTTGTAGATCTTGCGCACGGCAATACCTTTGTCTGCCGGCGCTGTAGAGGAAAAATACCAGACAGAGACAAGTCTAGCTAGGCCTAGGTCTGGCAAATTTTGATTCTGCTCACATAGTATCAGCAGCATCACCAGTCCCTGAGCTGACCAGAAATAGATCTCGCTCCGGCAGTTTTGGCTTTAAATTGCCTCTGCTCTTTATTGCTGCCACAGATATACTCTTCTTAGCAACCCTAATCCTGCTCCCAGGCTCTGTATAATACACAATCATCATCATGGTCCTCAACCTCCCCACCACTTTTATCATTAGACTATTAGACTATGATAAGTCATTGTGGGCTCTGTGGTCCCCTTCCTGATTCCCTGCTTTGTATTTGCTCTAAGTGAACTGTCCCCAGGGCTACCACTGCCCTACCAACACCACTACTATGGCTACAAGTGCCACTACTACCACCACCAACACAGCTACTGTATGCATGGGGTCCCCCAATTCCCTTTTAATCTCCTACTCATGTTATTCCAAACACTGACTGTTCTCACAAACTCATCAATAGTGAGACTATCTAGAATCTCTTCCATAGTGTGCGGCGTTTTGTTGCCTCTTGGGAAAACACAAGCACCCTACTTCAAGAGGGCAGTGAAGACAGAGAGGATGCAACTGAAAGGATTTTCTGGGACTGCAAGGAGGAAGAGCAGGAGGAATGATGTGACACCTGGCATGGTGACTAAGAAGGGGAGTTAGCCATCTAGTCCATAATCTCAACAAGAGGCCCGTGGCTAATGTCTGAGACTAGCAATAATGTCGATCGCAGGCATTTAACCCTTTAGATGTTGTGGTCAAGCGCAACCACGGCATCTAAATAACGAAAAACCCAGAAGTCCGTACTTACAAGTTAAGACCAGCACACCAGCCGATTCTTCGGTTTAATAGGCTAAATCTCTCTCAAAAGACTCAGTGTATTAAAGCTGCTAGTCCTCTGTTGGCCTGCAGCCCGTAATATTAAAATAATATCATATTCACGTGCACTGCAAAGTACTTTAGTTGCCAATCTCATATCCTATTCATGTTTTGGTTTAGTTTTTTATATAAAAGATCACAATAAGAATCCATTTCCAGGAAGCTGTTTAGGATCCTCATCTTTGGGCCAGAGTAGGGACAGATTACAAAGGGAGTCTCTCGCTGTAGTCCTGCATTACAGAGACAACCACCTGATTCGTATGGGCATCAAGGCCATGTGATGTCCTGTGATGCCACTTTGGTGAGACTGAACACTTAGTGCTAGGTTTTCCCACAAACATCAGCTGATTGCTGGGGGTCCCGGCTGGGTGGACATTTTGTAATTTGATTATCTTCAAGGCATACTTCTAAAGCTTCTTCACATCAGTATTTTGGTCAATTTTTGGTCCGTGATTTCCCAGTGATTGTGAGCCAAAACCAGGTGCAAGTCAAAAACACAAGTAGGGATTGTTCAAAACGAGAACCCTTTTATGTCATCAGAAAAATATTATTGAAATCATTAATGACATTAACAGATACAATAAAATAGCATAACATAATGGAAACATCAATATGTACAAAGCCTTAAATTTTAAACTTAAGCATTGCAAGAAAAGAAATGACTTAATTCAGCATCTCAGAGGAAGGAATACATAGTATAACATTTTCATTTTCAAATGTGGAAAGTTTTAGACACAACCCAGTCTGTGTTTAAGTCATTAAAACATCTTTAAGAATTTTCTGGTTTTCGTTTTCTTAGCTGCAGCCCTTTCCTGGAATGTATTTTATTTTTCTTGAAAAAATTGGTCAGTGAAAAAATGCGTTTCCATATGTATTTATATATATTTTCTTTTTTTTTTTTCTTACAGGAGCAGGAGAACAGAGCCTTCACTGTTTTACTTTATACACCAGAAATTCATTTTGTCCTTTTATGGCATTTGAACTCACATATAGGACATCCTGAGAGAAGCATTTACTGAGCATGGTGAGTTAAGGTGGTGTTATTGTTCATGTCTGCATCACCCACACAGTACGGCATGCTTTACACTAGTCCTCACAGACAATGCAGGGAGAAAAACAATCTTTAAAACCAAAACTGCTCATTTTTCATGTGGTACTGACAATGTAAACATTTCACTCCCATTCGGCATTATTGTATATTTAGACTTTGCCGGTGTCCTGTCTGTTAAATGTCAACTGATACAATTAGAGTACAGCCCCTTCTTTTATGGCCAGTATTTGTCCTGTGTACAAATGTTTGCAAATGCCAGTATGGTTCTTTTATCAAATAGTTTATTATTAATTGGTAGCACCTCAGAATATGAACGTGGCAGTAAAAGATTGCCTCCAACTGGTAGACATCCCTAATATTTTGTAATTTAGAAGAGTGATTGTAAAGTAAAACAGGGCAACGGGCAGGAATCTATAAGTAGGCAGATTGGGGTAAATTTGCTAATAATATCTAAGATTTATACAGTGTAAACCTAGGCTACAGAGTGTAAAGATGTGCCAGATTTACTGTATCACAATGGCTCATTGCGAATGATAATGGTGTACTTTTAGATTTTCTAGTCTAAGTTTATACCACCTACCAGTTGACTTACTTTGCTCCAAAATTTAGTGGCAAAATTATGATGCAAATGTTGGTGAACATTGTTGCATCTTAAACCACAGCCCACTTCCCGCTAAGCTACAATAGCCACAAAAAAAGGGCCTAAAACCCTTAATAAATGTAGTATAAGGCACGTGTACCAGAACTCTGGCTCTATCAGAAGTAGAAATCTGGTGCATTTGAAATAGTAAATCTGCCCCTTGTTCTCAGCAGCTCACCGCACTTTCTAGAGATCTGCCAACAATCTGTTTATGGGGCCTGGCTGATAATCCTCATGTCTCTTGTAAAGGAAAACAAGGGTCTAGCAATTTGTGTTGGAACAAGCTTCATGAAAAGGGTGTCAAGGGAGAAACAAAAGACAGTCCCTTTTGTCCTGGATAGCAAAACGTAGCACTGTAATGGGTGGCTCAATTTAATCTTTGTTATTGCTTATTTTTTCATATACACCACTGGTCAGGGATGATTGATCTTTTAGTCAGCAGATATTGCATATCCATGGCCGACTTTAGATGGACTATAGTACACTGATGGACTGTCTGAGAAGCCAAAAGGGATTTCCAATCCCCACATCTAGCACACTGTGGTCCCTGTGGAAGTGAAGTTGTTTTATATAAGAAATTGTATATTGGGCAATTCTCAAATATTTTATGTAAAGTACCAGGGCGAAGAACTTTATATATTCAATAATAAACTGAAAGTATAATAAGGTTTCTAATGTTACGTGCTACCCCCAGACACAGCTCTGCATTGTTTTTTCCTTTCTACCCTCCACTGAATGTCTGAGCCTATAAAGTCAGGCTTTGTTTTGAGATGTACGGTTCGAGAATGATTCAGATTGGGATCAGTCTCTGCGCAGTGTTTACACAATGCATATTTTCCTTTGGTTTGTTGCTGCTGTCACTCTCTCATTTCTTTCTCCTGGAGTCATGTTACCTCTCTCTCTTTCTCTCTCCATCTTGCCAGTGAAAGAACCCACCTGTGTCTAAGGGGCCTGCCTGACATTCCTGGGAAAGTTTTTCCTCTATTAATGCCACTAAATTATTTTTTCATCTGGAGCAGTACTTATGTAAACTGATCCCTAACAATCCTGTCCTGCTGGAGGCACAGATCATCCTTTAAGAGAAGAAAATAAGTAATGTACTTCCTCTGCTACATATACCAAATGTATTGCTATACCCAAATTAGTTTTTCTTAAATAATTAAAACAGATTGTAAGCATATTTAGAGAAATCATACTTTTGTTTTCGTTCGTTGTTTTTTTAACACATGCACTATTTAATATTCAAGTGAACTGGAAGGATTTCTGTAACTGATGGCCTATTGTGTGCTGATAGGCTTCAAGGACAATTGCTGGGAATTTGATTTTTACTTTGTTGCCGTTCATTTGGCTCTGATTAATTTTTGATAAAGCAGGGATTTTTCATCTAGGGAGGGTAAATTAGCTTGTACTTTCCGTCACTGGTGTCTGGAAGGGGGTAACGACAGGGGAAGCCACACCTATTTTGGCAAGCCAGACCTCATCAGTTCATCCCCAGTAGAAACAGAAACATAAATTCAGTTGAGTTTAGAAAGACATTATATTTATTTTTAAAGGGGTTGTGCATGAATGGGGACTGGGGGGGTCAATCCACCCCCCCTTCCCCCAGACACAAACACACATTTTACCTGATCTGTAAAGGGAAGATTACTTACCCGCTTCCTGGCGCAGGCTACCTGTTCCTTCTACTCCAGACCTGAGATGCTTCACTGGGCTTCCTTGCGGTAAACATACAATATGACATTGCTGCAGCCAATCACTTGTTTCCCTTAAATCATGACAAATGGTCACATGATTCAAGGGCATCTGGTCTCTGCCACAGCTAGTGATTGGCTGAAGCTATGCCAAACCAGATGTTTATATTGAGAGCCCAGCAGAACATTGCAGGCCTGTAGGAAAAGGAGCAAGGAGCCAGCGCCAGGAAGCAGAGGCATAGCTATAGGGGAAATTACTGCTTTGGGGCCAAAACTCAGAAGGGCCCCCTCCCAGGAGGAGAACTAAAAGATTTTATTGTCAGGGCCCCCTCAACAACATTATAAAATCACATTATATACAGAGACACTGTAGGAAACGTTTGGAGCGTCTGCTGGGCCTCATCTGAGACAGCAAGCTTGACTTGCCACAGGAGTAGGAGTTGCATGGGAGATAGGGGTTGTAAAGAAGTTGCTGGGGGGCCCTTTCAAAAAATTGCTGTGGGGCCCGGTCATTTCTAGTTACGCCACTGCAGGTAAGTATTGTTCCTTTTGCGGGTCCAATAAAATGTGTGTGTGTGTGTGTATGGGGGGGGGTGTACCAAAACCACCACACATTCTTGCACAACCCCTTTAAGCTTAGTGTCTCTTTAAAGTGAAACTCATGACAAATGTTCATGATTCGGAAGATGGGTCTACTAGTGTCATTTAACATACCAAGGAGGTTAAAGGGAACCTGTTACATTGAACATAGTATCTGAGCGGTAGTCAGCATGTTATAGCGCAGGAGGAGCTGAGCAGATTGATATATAGTTTTATGTTGAAACATTCAGTAAAATGTATATCAGTCATTTAAAGTCCTGCTCATTCTGGGCTTTGAAGTCCAGGAGGCAGTTCTATCAGTGATTGACAGCTGATACACTGTCATAGAGGGAAGGCAGACAATCACTGATAGTACCACCTCCTTAGCTTCAAAGCCCATAATGAACAGTAATTTAAAGGGGTTCTCCGAGTTATAAATATTGATGACCTATCCTCAGGATAGGTCATCAATAGAGATGAGCGAGCACTAAAATGCTCAGGTGCTCGTTATTCGAGTCGAACTTTTCCCGATGCTCGGGTGCTCGTTTCGAATAACGAACCCCATTGAAGTCAATGGGAGACTCGAGCATTTTTGCAGGGGACCAAGGCTCTGCCTAGGGAAGGCTGGGTGAAAACCTGGAAACCTCAGAAAATGATGGAAACACCACAGAAATGGACAGGAAACAGCAGGGGCAGCATGCATGGATGCCTCTGAGGCTGCCTAATCCCACCATTACCCCAAATTCTCCTAGTGGGGCATGTGTGGTATCGATTCTTCTCAGTTTAAAATCGTATATGTCCCCTATCTTGGGACCATATATTTCATGGATTTTTCGAACACGGAAAAGGAAAAAGAGCTTGCTCTGGCCAGGGGAGTGTCTTTTCTACTGCAGCTAAGGGGACGTGTCCATGCTCTGCCTATCACAGGTCAGGAGCCAATTAAAAGAAGAATCAACAAAAATCAGTATAATATCTAATACGTCCCCTATCCGGGTAAATTGGAGAGAGGGCCTGTAGGTGGGGGGCAGGCTGGGGGGAAGGAGGTTGAGCTGGAAGAGCCAGAGGAGTGCCCCCTGGGCTAGCGTGTGTGGTGGTGACAACAGCCGGATGTAGTTAGAATGACGACGCAGGACCCCTACTTAAAAATTTAGCATCAACCGGTACAGTCGTAAATTCTGAGCTTGATCAAGTGTGGCATGTGTTCTCTGTATTCTTCTCAGTTTAATACCGTATATGGCAGCTATCCGGAAAAATAGTTTGGAGAGAGAGAAAGATAGAGAGAGGGCCTGTAGGTGGACCTCCGGAAAAATTGTTTGGAGAGAGGGCCTGTAGGTGGACCTCCGGAAAAATTGTTTGGAGAGAGGGCCTGTAGGTGGACCTCTGGAAAAATTGTTTGAAGAGGGCCTGTAGGGGGCCCTCCTGAAAAATTGTGGTAAAAGAGTGCCAGTTGGACCTCTAAAAAATGGCGTTTTTTTCGGTCAGCGTTAGGCAAAGACGACATGGAGGAGGAGGAGGAGTAGAGAAGAGGAATCGGATACATAAGTAATGTTAATCTTTAGCTGCTTTCCCCCGGAGGAGATTTGAATTCCGGTGAAATCCAGGCTTTGTTCATTTTAATAAGCGTCAGCCTGTCAGCGTTGTCAGTTGACAGGCGTGTACGCTTATCGGTGATGACGCCACCAGCTGCACTGAATACCCGCTCTGACAGCACGCTAGCGGCAGGGCAGGCCAGCACCTCCAAGGCGTACAGCGCCAGTTCAGGCCACGTGTCCAACTTTGAAACCCAGTAGTTGTATGGAGCAGAGTGATCGCTACGGACGTTGGTATGGTCAGCTAGGTACTCCCTCACCATCTTTCTGTACAGCTCCCCCCTACTCTGCCTAGACTGGGGACAGGTGACAGTGTCTTGCTGGGGTGACATAAAACTTGCAAAGGCCTTGGAGAGCGTTCCCCTGCCAGTGCTGGACAAGCTGCCTGCTCGCCTCCTCTCCCCCGCTACTTGGCCCACAGAACCATGCCCTCTGCCGCTAACGGCGTCAGATGGGAAGGATTGTTTCAGCTTGTGCACCAGGGCCTGTTGATATCTATTCACTCTCATACTCCTTTCATCTGCAGGGATGAAAGTGGAAAGGTTCTGCTTGTACTGTGGGTCCAGGAGAGTGAACACCCAGTAATCAGTGTTTGAAAAAATGCTTCTAACGCGAGGGTCACGGGATAGGCAGCCTAACATGAAGTCTGCCATGTGCGCCAGAGTCCCAACACGTAAGAATTCCCTCTCCTCACTGGCCTGACTCTCCATTTCCTCCTCCTCCTCCAAGTCCTCCTCTTCAGCCCATACACGCTCAAGAGTTAAGGACTGAGCACTGGTACCCTCTACTGTCTCGCCGACATTCTCCTCCTCTTCCTCCTCATCCTCATCCCCCTCCTCCGAAACGCGCTGAGAAACAGACCAGAGGGTGCTCTGGCTATCAAGCGACGTATCTTCCTCCACCGTCTCTTGTGACAAGCGCAAAGCATCCGACTTCATGCTGAGCAGTGAGTTTTTCAACAGGCAAAGCAGCGGGATGGTGAGGCTGATAATGGCGGCATCGCCGCTGACCATCTGTGTTGACTCCTCAAAGTTTGTCAACACCTGGCAGATATCAGACATCCACGTCCACTCCTCATTGTAGACTTGAGGAATCTGAGTGACCTGACTACCAGTTCTGGTGGAAGTTGACATCTGGCAGTCTACAATCGCTCTGCGCTGCTGGTAAACTCTGGATAACATGTTTAATGTGGAATTCCATCTCGTGGGCACGTCGCACAACAGTCGGTGAGCGGGCAGTTGTAGGCGGCGCTGCGCTGCCCTGAGAGTGGCAGCATCTGTGGTGGACTTGCGGAAATGCGCACAGATGCGGCGCACCTTGGTGAGCAAATCAGACAGATTGGGGTATGTCTTGAGGAACCGCTGAACTATGAGATTGAACACGTGGGCCAGGCATGGCACATGTGTCAGTCTGCCGAGTTGCAGAGCCGCCACCAGGTTACGCCCGTTGTCACACACAACCATTCCTGGCTTGAGGTTCAGCGGTGCCAGCCACACATCGGTCTGCGCCGTGATGCCCTGTAACAGCTCTTGGGCGGTGTGCCTTTTGTCACCTAAGCTCAGCAGTTTGAGCACCGCCTGCTGGCGCTTACCCACGGCACTGCTGCTGCGCCTAGAGCTACCGACTGAAGGCGCCGTGCCCACGGATGGTAATTCAGTGGAGGAGGAGGAGGGTCGGAGAAGGAGGCATAGTACGTCTGAGAGACCGTGACCGAGGAAGGCCCCGCAATCCTCGGTGTGGGCAGTACATGAGCGGCCCCAGGGTCAGTCTCGGTCCCAGCCTCCACCAAGTTAACCCAATGTGCCGTCAGTGAGATATAGTGTCCCTGCCCGGCAGCACTTGTCCACGTGTCCGTGGTTAGGTGGACCTTCTCACAAACAGCGTTGGTCAGGGCACGGATGATGTTCTGTGACACGTGCTGGTGTAGGGATGGGACGGCACATCGGGAAAAATAGTGGCGGCTGGGGACCGAATACTGAGGAGCAAGCCACCGCCATGAGATTGCGAAAGGCCTCGGTCTCTACCAGTCTATACGGCAGCATCTCCAGGCTCAGCATTGGAATGTGACGTTGAGGCTGGCATGGGGGGGAACTGTATTTCCTCTTGCGCTCCAGCGTCTGCTGTAAAGACAGCTGAACGCTGCGCTGGGACACATTGGTGGACACTGTGGAGGATCGTGGAGGCAAAGGTGTGGTTTTCCGGCGGGAGGCGCTCGTGCCGGGGTCCTGGGCAGGGGGTTGACTAGCAGAGGCAGCGAGTGACACAGGGGAAAGGAGCAGTGGTGTGACCCGCAGGAGGTGGTGAACGGCCTTGGTTCCATTGAGTGGGGTGTTTAGCACTCATATGCCTGCGCATGCTGGTGGTGGTTAGGCTAGTAGTGGTGGCACCCCTGCTGATCCTGGTGTGGCACAGGTTGCACACCACAGTCCGTCGGTCATCCTCACTTTCTTTAAAGAACCTCCAGACTTGCGAACATCTAGGCCTCGCCACGGGAGCTTCACTACGTGAAACAGTTGCTGCTGATGCACCAGCTCTTGCCCTGCTTCTCCCTCTGGCCACACCACTGCCTCTTCCAACCTGTTCTGGTGCAGCACTGGCCTCCGCCTTAAAAGCACTGTCTTCACTCGGCTTATCAACCCAGCTTGGGTCAGTCACCTCGTCATCCTCCGATTCCTCAGTCTGCTCCCCCTCAGTCTGCTCCCCCCTCGGACTTCCTGCCCTGACAACAACTTCACCACTGTCTGACAACCGTGTCTCCTCATCGTCCGACACCTCTTTACAAACTTCTTTCACTTTCACAAACTTCTGTCAACATTGTCATCATCATCATCACCCACAGACTGCGACAGTTGGAAAACTTGGGCATCGGGAACGAGGTCAGCAGCAACCTGAGAAGTGGTTTGTGACTCTGGGAAGGGTCCAGAAAACAGTTCCTGAGAGTATGCCGGATCGCATTCCAAATTTTCCTGGGAGGGGGCAGACTGGGGGGAAGGAGGTTGAGGTGGAGGAGCCAGAGGAGTGCTCCCTTGGGTAACGTGGGTGGACTGCGTGGAAGACTGACTGGTGGGACAAATTATTTGAAGCATTGTCCGCAATCCACGACATCAGCTGTTCGTTGTGGTTTCAACAGTCCTCTACCACGTGTCCCTGTAAGTTGAGACATGAAGCTAGGGAGTGTAGCTCTGCGGCGTTCCCCTGCTCCCTCATCAGCAGGTACTGTCTCACCCTGCCCAGGACCACGGCCTCTGCCCCCTTCAGTAATTGAATGCCTGCGCTCTCGTCCTCGACCCTTAGCCCTGGGGTTCAACATTTTCTATATATAAGTGTATTATATAAAAAAAATAAAATAAATGGGCCTGCTGTACTGAAACCCACAAACTTGTTAAGTCTGGTTTAATTAAGTGACGTACAGAATGTGTCAACTGGACAGAAAATACTGATTGCAGTGAGTGGACAGCTGAACTGTGACACACAGAATGGTTCCATGCAGCTGTGTGAAATGGATTCGTATCACTGAGCTAAAACAACAAAGAAACTATTTTTTTTATATATATTTTTTTTTAAATAATTTTTTTTTAGTTTTGTTTTTTTTTGGAACGTGATGTGCAGAAACTATCGTAGACCTAACTCACACCCTGCTGACGGTGGCTATTTAGACTGCGACCCAGACAAATGTCGCACAGAGATTTTTGTGATCAAGCTATATACGTGAGAGCAAAAGACCTTGTTGGATTAAGTGACGTACAGAAAGTGTCACCTGGACAGAAAATACGGATTGTAGTGAGTGGACAGCTGAACTGTGACACACAGAATGGTTCCACGCAGCTGTGTGAAATGGATTCGTATCACTGAGCTAAAACAACAAAGAAACTATTTTTTTTATATATTATTTTTTTATATATATTTTTTTTAGTTTTGTATTTTTTGGAACGTGACATGCAGAAACTATCGTAGAGCTAATTCACACCCTACTAACGGTGGCTATTTTGACTGCGACCCAGACAAATGTCGCACAGAGATTTTTGTGATCAAGCTATATACGTGAGAGCAAAAGACCTTGTTGGATTAAGTGACGTACAGAAAGTGTCACTTGGACAGAAAATATGGATTGTAGTGAGCGGACAGCTGAACTGTGACACACAGAATGGTTCCACGCAGCTGTGTGAAATGGATTTGTATCAATAAAAAAAAAGGGTTATATATGGCGATAGCTGCACTACTAGTGCCAGCCAGCCAGCCAAGCCAGGAGACAAAAAAAAATGTCTTGTAGCCCTCAGAAGGGCTGTTGGGTTCTTTTGAGATCACTCCTGCCTAACAAAGAACTAAATGCAGGCCCTAACACTCTCCCTGAAACGCAGCAGCTCTATCCCTAACGACATCCAGACAGCATCTGAGCCGAGCACCGCGGGCAGTCACTAGTATATTCCAGGGTCACCTGATCAGGCCTGCCAACCCCTGCTATCGACATGTAAGGGCCCCACGTGATGCTGGGAGTACCGCAGAGTCTCCTGGCTTGTGATTGGCTGAGTTTATAGGCGCCAAAAATGCACAATGCGGAAATTGCCATTTCCTCGAGCATGGCGAGATACTCGTCCGAGCAGCGAGCACTTACGAGTACCGTAATACTCGAACGAGCACCAAGCTCGGACGAGTATGCTCGCTCATCTCTAGTGATCAATATCAGATCGGCAGGGGTCCGACACCCGGCACCCCCGCCGATCAGCTGTTTGAAGAGGAGGCGTGCGCCGTATCAGCGCTGCCTCCTCTTCATTGTTTACATGCTGGCCGACACGGGGGTAGTGGTGAGTAGGTGTAATTATACCTAATTGCCCCATTCATTTCTATGGATAGAATCGCTTCCATAGACTTGTATGGGAGCGATTCTTCCCATAGAAATGAATGGGGCAGTGAGGTGTAATTACACCTACTCACCACTACCCCATTACGGCCAGCATGTAAACAGTGAAGAGGAGGCAGCGCTGATATGGCGCGCGCCTCCTCTTCAAACAGCTGATTGGCGGGGGTGCCGGGTGTCGGACCCCTGCCGATCTGATATTGATGACCTATCCTGAGGATAGATCATCAATATATATAACTCGGAGAACCCCTTTAAATGGCTTAGATACACATTTTACTGAATCTTCGCCCATAAAACTATAAATCAATCTGCTCAGCTCCTCCTGCTCTATAACATGCAGCTCGGACACCATCTTCAATGTGACAGGTTCCCTTTAATTCCAAGATATTCTATACACTCTAAATTTTATAATACTAACAGAAATAACAAAACTTACATGTTACCTTATCCAAATAATTCCTCCTTCTCTGATATTAGTTCCTCCTCCTGATCTACTGGATAATCTTCACTTCACAAACTTCTTGCTCTGTCTGCCCCTTATGTTATCGCTGTAGCTAATTACTGAGAGCTCTCTGATTCCTTTCAGGTAATGTTCTCTGGTCCAAATGCAAGAAGAAGCTGCTAAAATCAAACCTCTCAGTATTACTGATATCACGGAAAAGTGCATATAGGGGGAAAATGTGGTTTTCACCCAGCAAGTAAACCTCAATCCCAGCTGGCATTTAAATCAGGAAGCTGTTGGCAGCTGGCAATACTAATTATAGAAATTTTGTAGCAGCACCTACATGAACTACATCTGCATCCTCAGCTCATGGGTACAATTAAATTCAATGGTTAAATTCGTGTAAACCATCAGCAGCACCCTGTGCCACCATTAACCATGTGACCAGTGGTTTGGCACAGACATGTGTGAACCATTGATATATCATTGGTTCTGCTGAGTCTTGCTCTGGAATTTTAAACAGATAGGCCCACTTGTTAACATAGTAACATAGTAACATAGTTTATAAGGCCGAAAAAAGACATCTGTTCATCCAGTTCGGCCTGTTTTCCTACAAGTTGATCCAGAGGAAGGCAAAAAAACCTTGTGAGGTAGAAGCCAATTTTTCCCCCTTTAGGGAAATAAATTCCTTCCCGACTCCAATCAGGCAATCAGAATAACTCCCTGGATCAACGACCCCTCTCTAGTAACTATAACCTGTAATATTATTACCCTCCAGAAATGCATCCAGGCCCCTCTTGAACTCTTTTAGTGAACTTACTATCACCACCTCCTCAGGCAGAGAGTTCCATAGTCTCACTGCTCTTACTGTAAAGAATCCTCTTCTGTGTTTGTGTAGAAACCTTCTTTCCTCCAGACGCAGAGGATGTCCCCTCGTCACAGTCCTGGGGATAAATAGATCATGGGAGAGATCTCTGTACTGACCTCTGATATATTTAT